>BKZX01028623.1:1566-14968 GCA_014362285.1 Fagus crenata
TCAGCTCACAATCTAATCATAAAAGTACCATAAATTGTCTCTCTCAGCTCCTAAGCTTAGAATCCTCCAAACTCAAGGCATCCAGCTTCCCTGTCAAGACCTAAACAAAAGAAATTACATGCACCAAATCAATTACAACACATCTCATACATTAAAAAGAACCATGTAACCACACAAAGGGTTTAAAATAGGCTAAATTTTGAGACACAATCCATTCCCCATTTTAGTTCCCAATAGGATTGATGATAAATCAACACAATTTCTTGCCCTTGAAAGTTGAATATAATTTCCAAAAGTTAAGTCCTCTGGCCTTCAAGCTTCAAGGATAATGGGCATCCACATATCACCTAATGAGTTTAAATCTTACAGAGGGAAAACCTAGCTTGTCTTTTCATTTTCAATATATATATTCCACCTTGCAAGTGAGAGAGGTTTTCTTAGGAAATTGATTTTTCTTATGCTGTTTTTTTATTACCACAGCAAGATCAACTTTTTCATGTAATGTCACTTATCTTTTCTGATAAACCATTCTTCTCTATGCTCTGAAATCTAAATGGTGCTTCAGATAGGAGGGAAAGAAAGTTGAAATGTCTCCTTCGTAACCAAACAGGGTATTAAGTTTTGAAACCTATCTGTCTACTCCCTATAAACGACACAAACAGGGACATTACATTCCCAAAATTCATACAGAAAAACAATACCAAGCAATCAATTTTTTGGGGGATACCAGCCAAAAATACTATTGTCAGTTTCCAATAACTTTGATACACCTATAGACAATGTATAGCTTTTAGTATTTATCCCATTAATCATGCGAAAGGAGGTTGAGAAATCACTAAAACTCACTTGCTCCATTTGCTCCAACTTGAGATCAGTCTCCTTTGCTGCCCTGACAAGATGGATTATACGATATTGGAGTTTTGCATTTTCCACAGCAAGCTTCTGCGCCTGGAAGCCACAAGTAAAAACATTTTAGCTCTCTTCAATACTATCCAAATGTAAAGAGAACAAGATAGAACTTTGTAGAACCTTTTCTCGTTCTGCAACTAGCTCTGCACTTGACTCTTCAAGCTTTGACTGAAGTTCACTTATCAATTTCAAATTGTCCTCATTATCAGCACCTGAGCAAGTTTGAACATATAGATAAAAATAGTTAGGACCAAATTTTGTAAATTCCAAATATCATTGGTTTAGTAAAGTGCTTTTCGACCTACCCTTCTTACTTGCAAGGGCAGCTTCAAGTCTGGCCAAGCGTTCCTATAATATAACTTCTGCTAGTTAGCAAGATTCCAGCATAAAATGGAAAGGAGAAAAATAAACTTAAAAGTATTGCTCACTGATTATCATCATACTAGGTTATTTACATTAGAAACATTAATAAGCATCTAAGATATAGTGCCCAAAAAAAAAAGAGCTAAACTGAAATCAATTTTTATACCATAAATTTTCAATTTTTCTTAAATGGGAACAGATATATTGGCGTTTGAAACACCTGTAGCAAGTTTCTCACATTTGAGTTTTTTTTTTTTTTTTTTCCCTTGATTGGTAAGTTATACACGCACTTGGTGAGTCTTGAATTAACAACCTTACTCTCCAGCTCACTCTTACAAGCAAAGTAAATCAAATTGATCTTAGGGGCATAAATTAGAATTTTAGCCCAAGCAATCTGATTTTCAACTTGCAAGCAATTCTAGATGAAAAGAAGATACTTGCAATGAGGTAAAATTTCGTCTCTCACCACATTCATTGACCTCTATGAAAAACAATGTGATAAAAGCAAATCCTTAGTATTTTTTTCAATAATGCTACAGACATAACGTTTTCAAAACACCTTCACAACATTGCATGGTAAACAATAAAGCGATATAAGTGGTGGGTCATGTAGGAAACAAACATTGTGCCTGTAGCATTACCTCTTCTTTCTTTCTTTTTCTTTTTTAAGCCAAACATGGGCGTAAACTAGAATTTAAAGTACCCGAACCAATCTCAAGTTTCAATCTTTTGACTTTCAAACAAGTAAAACATGCTTTAATCTACATTCATATTTCATATTTTACATATATAATACACAAGCATACATATATACACATATAAAGGTGACTAAAACAAATAAAACCCAAATCATAAAATAGCACATAGACCCCAGAAACATGAGAAATATAATCAAATACTATATGTTGAAATAAGAATGGCATTAGAATTCAAAAAACCAAACACACAAAAAAAGAGAATGGGAAATAATCAGAATTCAAAACCAACCTCAGCTTCAGAAGCTCTTTGGTATAAGGGCTTCAAGGTCTTTTCCAGGTCGCTTCGATTCTCAGATTCCCCCATTTTTTTTCTTTCTCTTTTTTTGGTTTTCTTAGTTTTTCAGAACGGCTTCTTTCCACTGTCAACTCAACTGCGTGATGCTTGGTTTTTAGAGGAGATAAATACGATTTTACCAAATTACCCTTGGTCTGTACAAGTAAATTATTACTTTCTTTTGGGCTGTGGCTAATGGCCCAAAGGGGCCTAAATGTAAAACCCAATGGGCCTAGCTGATTTTTTTTTTTTTTTTTTTTTTTTTTTTTTTTTTTAACTTATAGAAAAAATATAAAAAATAAAATTTAGAGTCATGCAGTCATGCTAGCACACACAAAGTATTCACAATATTTTCACAACATTACCTAAGTGACTCAAGATGGTGATAGCTTCGTATTGTTGTGAAAGTATTAGGCCTCTAGCTTTATTGTTTTTTGTTATTATAAGAAAAACAAGTGGGTCAAGTTACATTTTAAACTCTATATTATAAAGGGGGTTTTAAAATTTTTTGAATTAAACCAGTAAAGTTTGAGACTATTGCAATTTTTTTTTTTTCATTTTATATTTACGTTTGCATTTTTTGATAATTTAATTATAAAAAATAATATAATTCAATTGTTAAAAATAATGTCATTGAGCTACAAAAATCTTGACACAATCACAAAATCAAATTCTATAGTTTTGTTAGTTTTGAATCAAACCTTGATTTGCCGATGACCCCAAGTCAAATGGACATTCAGAGTTCGAATCTCCTCTCCCACTTAAAATATATTTATATACATAATCGATCTCTAAACTTTTAAGATTGTATCTATTTAAACCCAATCAAATAGATCTGAGTACATCCACTGACTCTACTTTTCCATTTGGGAGAGATTTTAAGATTGCACTTATTCAACTGCAGCTTTTTCAAACAACTCAAAAAAAACTGAAAAAATAAACTGTACCAAATATGTACTATTGTCATGTTTAGACTAACTTGCTCCTCTCTCACTATCTCTTCAAGTGTTATTGAAAGATTATATGCTTTTAGGAGGTAAGACCTCTGTATGTGGATGTACCATTTTAGGAGCTTTGTTTCTTTGGTTTGCAGCTTGAGCTGCTTGTTTTATTTGTGTGTTGTTCTCAATGAATTTTTCTTAAAAAAAGAAAAAGAAAAAAGTAGTATAAGTAATGCTTATTTCTTTCTTTTGTTAGAAAAGACAAAAAAAAAAAAAGGTTTCTTATGCAATAATTAGTACTCTATTTTTTAAGGGTAAGTGCAGCGAATAGAAGTCTAGGATTATACATCTTTTTAGGTGGTATTATGTACGCTGTTAGATCCAAGAAATTAAAACTTAACTTTGAAATGGACTCTTCAATTTAAGTGAAATTGAGAGGATCTTGTTCCCACTATAGCACATTGTTATGCATCCTACACAATAAAGTGCAACACTAAGAAGAATTGTAAATGCACACTGGAACCTTATCCTTTGAACCTTTCAAATTATTAGAATCTGTGAAGCCATTCCATTCTCTTAGTGTTTCCATCACTTAACTATAGAAGCTGAAGATAAATACAATTAGTTATATATTAAGGAATTGAATCAATTCAAAATCTATTACAATAACCAATATGTTTTGTTCATCATGCATTCATACAACAGTCAACAAGTGCTTCTTTAAATTATGTTATAAATTTCTTTCGCTATGGGGAAAAGTAATCAAGGTTGTCCCAGAAGGGAAGGCTTGTAGAAAGCATGGGTTTGTGCAATCTCAATGCGTTCCCGAGGATCATTCAAGGTTTCATCCCTCAGCGCTTTCAGAATTGCTTGTGATGACTGTTCCCTGAAGATCCAACATAAAAGACAAAGGATTTAAATTCCAGATTGACAACTTTACATGTGATTCAAAATAAGATGAGGGCCATGTGGCTATAATCATGGTAGAACTTTATTGAAGTGTTTGGATCACAATAAAAATGAGCAAAACAAACAAGACCCCAGTTTTTAATTTGTCATTGCTCATGCATAGTTTACTTTTAAGTGCTTTTTGTGACAAAAACTCAGGCTCCACAATAAGTAAATACAAGTAGACTATATGTTGAGATCACAAATTAGATTAATGAGTAGCAGAAAATTTACCTTGTGATCAGTATCTTATATAGCATCTTTAAGATGGGGCAAAGCTCTACAGGCGCTACAGGCTTGTTTATTTCAGGATGCGGTACACTTAGGCTAGACTGGCTCAGAAGTTCATAGAATGCCCCCACTGCAGAGACACCCTGGAAAATAATAGGGCAGATTTAGCATTAACATGTTGTAAGATGCAAGTCAGACAAAATAAGGAATGTTACTAATCAAAGGAGGGAACTCATATTCATCGAATGTTGTGCATTTAGTTCATTATCATGAAAGCATCTCAATTTGTCATAAGATACGTCTCATCTGAAATTTTCCATTTGCATCCAATTCCAAGATATTATGTTTTTACTGACAACAATGCCTATGGTCTCCAATCATGGGGTGTTTTCTTTCAATTTGCCCAAAATGGATGATGGTATAGATAAATGTTACAAAGTCTACATGATGATTTCATTTGTGGATGCATTTAGTGGGACAATATCAGTATTGCAGCTATTAGTAACAGAATGCAAAATGAAAAATTAAATGTGTTGTGTTTGTGAGAGAGAAGCAAGATCCCTCAAATCAAGCTGAGAATGTTATTCAATAATAAAACAATATTTGCATCAGCAGAGCCATCCAGAATAGAACAGAACCTTGTTCCCCAAATAACATAATGAGAAATGTCATATTAATGGTGCCTTCAAAAGAAACTTAAGGGCATTTAAATCCAATGGCCAGCAGAATCTGCCATGCAATATACTTGACGATCATGGTAAGTGCACATTCAAAAAGGTTAAAAAGGCCATAGACATGTTCAAGTGTTGAAATAGAAGTATGTACTGGTTGGATGTGGAGGATCTACACTGACATTATCAATTTTTTATTTATTTATTCTTATTAGATGAAACTCACATTAACTTTCAAAGCAATGTCAATAGCCTTAGCTCAATGGAATTTCCTGCTCTCCTTTATAAGGAGAACTAGGATTCAAGTTCTCCCTCTCTTATTGTTGTAACTATCGAATTTTAAATAAATTAAAAATATATATATATAATAATTAAAAAAAAAAAGATTCAAAGCAACTAACTCTACTTTGGGTTGCTCTCAAACTCACCGTAAGGTACTTCCACATACTACCGTGGTCTATGATTGTAGAATTTGAAGAGAATGCATGTAACATGGGTTCCAAAGAAAGTAAAAATCAGAATCAATACCTGAATCATTCCTTTGCCACTGATGCTATCACCCATATCTAGGCTTAGTTCACCCTTGGCTAACATTTGGCCATACCAAGCATTACGACCTTTTAACAAGGTTACATAAGTGTCAGCCAGCAAAGGCCCTGCAAGCTTCTCAGGTTCTTCAGCCAACAAATGGGTAATAAATATCATCTCTGATGTACAATGTGCAAAATATACTGATTTGCTGGTAGCACTCTCATTGGTAAGGGCTGCTACCATTCCTGAGAAAACCACAATGGAAATGTGACCATGTAAACTCTCGTCATTAACCATGTATCACTCACAAGCATTTAAAGTTCCCAGAAACAAACATAAATAAATAAGTAGATCAGGCATTTTGTGATCAAAATATATTATTCCAGATGATAAAGCATTTTATTATGAACTGCAATAATTAGGGTATTGGACTTGGAAAGAGTTACCTAGCAGAGTATTAGACTTATTCATTCATATACATGCATACATACATACTTATATCTATATTCTACTGTATATATTAAATGCAAAAAAATTTGTCCAACACAGTCACTAATTTGACAACGGATCAATAGAAGTAAGAAAAATATATAAATAAAAAATTATTAAGATATAACTTGAATGTGCCATGAGTGAACACTGTATCAAAAGACTATGCTATCCAGTGTAATTCTATTGAAAGTTAGCTTGTAATTGCAAGAAAAAAACATGTTGCTGACCCACAAACAAAGGATGAAAGCTATAACATCAAGCTAAAGAACCATATCCTACTTTCTAAGTTCCTTGAGGCCAGCACTAACAGCTGGGAGGATTAAGGGACTACCTATTCCAAAAGAGGCCCTGAAAACATGATTTAGCAAATTTGGCCACAAAATTTGTTTAAAATATAATTCTATTATTGGTATATCATGAAACCAAAATTCTTATATGAAGGAAAATTTTTCTTATGATAATTAAATAATTAATTAAAAGTATCAATTATTTATTTATGAAAAATTTCTATAGGGAATTAACCATAAGCTAGAATATGGTCAATTCAATAGATGGAGTTGAAAGAGATTTATCAGTTAAATGTCAACATCATCACTCATCTCCAACTAAAGTGTAAAAGGGTGAAAGTCACAAAAATTGAGGGGCAATAATGCATCCTTATACAATGTCTCGATTCACTATAACAATTTTTTTTCTTGTGTTTTTCTGTTTGTTTTAGACTGAATTTCATTACCAGGAATATGAGGAAAGCTTGTGCTGTCGGTCTTCTTTCTTTGTCTGGTACTTGTTCAGCAAAGTGATCTTTCAATAATAGTATGTCTTTTCCATAAACACAAAACAAGAAACTAGGAAAAGGATAATAAAATTACGCAAGGGTTCGTTAAAACAAATCATTGTCTCAAAATTGGCATAGAAGTTCTAGTTTATTCCACAAGGACTCTGAAACTTACCAGCTCCAATGGCATATACATTCTTCAGGCCACCCATGACTTCATGTGTAGCAAGGTCACTGTTGTCCCAGACAATAAAATGGGGTTGCCTTAAAAATTTTGCAAGAGGTTTCCTCCACTTCTCAGCTCCACAAATTCGAGCATTAGCATATTCCTTATTGTAAATTTCTGATGCAATATTTGGTCCACCAAGATAAAGTATGTTCTCCATAGGTATTCCAGCTGCCAGGTATATATACTAAATGTTAGAGAATAGGGGAAAACATTTTCTGCATTAACAAGGTTGAATGAAAAAAATAGGACGATAATCATTCAAGTTTTAAAAAACAAAAAACAAAAACAACATCCAAATTGCATATGTTGTAGACATGAAACACAAGCACTGAAATTAATTATCATATTGATGTAGAGGAGGGAAGTACATTTCCTAAAATTTTCAAGCAGATCCTCATAATCCTAGAGAGACGATGGATCAATAGTAATACATAGAATTAGCATCACCATACATCAGACGTATTGCTGGTTTCATGAGAATAATTTTTTTGTGTTTTTCTTACAAAATATAAGTTAATGCACTTCCAAAGGTTCTGTTCAACGTTCACCACTGCATGTAAGATAGAACCAAACTAACGAACATTTTATATTTATTCTTTCCTTGCCAAGATACCAAAAAATCTGTTCACCTTTACCCATAATAATCAAATAAAGGCAAGAAGTATTAAAACAAGCTGACTTGCAAAGCAAAAGAAGAGAATTCTTACTTGCTCGGTTAATCATTAGCGTGGGAGTTATTATGTGGGGCACTGGATTCAGTGCAGCCTCTATACCCTTTGACAAAGATATGATGATTGGCACTGTAATTCTCTCCTTCCAATAACGATTGATCTCTTCAAAAACCTCCCGAGTTTCAGTGGAAGGCAAGCCATTCACCACAATATCGGCATCCCAAACAGCCTCCTGCAAATTAGTCACAACCTTCAAAGGACAAAGTGGTGTATTAATCATGTTCAAGCAAAACCCATCTTTCAAAATCTCATCGGCATAGAGAGTCCGATCACCAAGTCTTGCCTCAACATATTTCAAATATGCGCAGCGCCTGATCAACCTCCTCAATACATCCTCCCTCGAATTGATCACTTCAAAGAGATGTTCAGCTGTGGCTCTATCAACAGCTCTTCCAGGCCTTCTCCATATCCTGATTTGGACCTTCTCTCTGTATGGGCCATAGCTGTCTTGCAATAGAGCTGCAAAAACACTGCCCCAAGCACCTGCCCCAACACCAACAATCCTTAATGGATCACCAGCAGCCTTGCCAAGAAGGCCGCGAAGCTCATCAAGCTTCTCTTCCAAACCATTACAGTTCTGAATAGACCCATTGGAGTATAAATTATGACCCTTTCTCTCAATGCTTCCCACCATATTGTTCTTCCCAGTAAATTCAACACCAAGAATATCAGTAAATCAATACAAACAAAAGCAAAAAAAAAAAAAAAAATCTTTAATTGAATCAAATAGGTGTCCTCCTTTCCAGATTCTCTTCAATTTCAACCTCTGAATTACACATTCAATTCTAAAACCTTCTCAACTATACAAGAATTCTAAGAGCAAACAAGCTCAAATTTTTATATGGGTCTTGCACTACAAATCCCACACAACTCAATTTCCCACTTGAAATAACAAATCCCACTTTACAATTTGCATGAATTCAAAGAATCAAATCTTATTTGGTAGATCCTTTCACCAAAACTTAAACTAATCTTTGGTATTTCACACTAAGATTTTCAGGCCTACCCAAATACAATACAAATAGAACCACCCCAAGAAAGGATCTCATGCCACATACATATATATAGCAGCCTATTTATTTTCTGAGACTTCCTAAGTAATACATTCTAGAAAAGAAATCCAAAGTCCAAACTCTAATACAACTTTGTTTTCTCCGTCTGATCAAGTTAGTTCATCTACCATAACTACAATTTAAAAAAAGAAAAACTTTAAAACTCAAAAGTCAAAAAAAACCAACCTTATTGTCGGTAACCACAAAGCTTTGGCTTGAATTCCTAACTATAAGTGTAGACCCACCACAGACTTTGAACACTGATTCAACTCCTTGAACCGGCAATGTTGGAAGGAAAGTGGGAAACCTTAGAAAGCTGAATACAAAACAGCTTTAAAACTTTAAAGAGAGAGGAGTGATTAGCATGAAAAGTGCATGGAAATGAAAGCAAGGAAATGATGATGAGCCAAAATCAGCAGCATCAACTAGCTTAGCTGTCTTGTTCACAGTTTGCATTGATTGGTGTATGGTTGGAGCTAGTTTGAGTTGGATGTCTTTGCATTAAATAGGTTTTGGATGTTGCCAACTTCCCCAACGGTCATTAATTTTATAAATGTGGATCATGACCAATTATTAGTGACAATCTTAACGTTTCTTTTAGTACGTAACAGTAGGTCCTATTAATTAAATTTAGGTCAAAATATTGTTTTTGTCCCTAAATCATACATGAGTTTTATTTTTTGTCATTGAACTTTAAAAAGTTTGTTTTTCGTCCATGAACTTTGAAAAAATTCATTTTTACACATAAATTTTGTCCCTAGACTTTTTTACAAAATGACAAAATTCATATATAAAAATGAACTTTTTCAAAGTTTAGGGACGAAAAACGAAACTCATGTATAGTTTAAGAACGAAAACAATATTTTGAACTTAAATTTATTGTAAAATGAAAGTCATTCTTCCATGTGAAAAGAAAAAGTATAAGTCGAGAGTATTGAATAATTTTGTGTCATTACTCATTTGTCTGTGATTGTTATCTAATCCCATGTGCCAATCACTACTTTTAGTTTTCTAGCAATATATTTCTTGATTTGACAAATTGTTTTGGATTAATGTAAGGTCTATATCATAAAAATAGGTAACCCACTTACCCATTGACTTAGATTTTTTCCTAAATGATGCTATTGAACTACAAAGTTCTAGACCACGTACACTTATTTATAATGTTAATTATGAATAAAATCTTTTTCATTTCTATATAACTGTAACTAGGTCAAATGGCCATGACTAGTATTCCACATGACCTTAGACCAAATATAAGCATACGGTAAGAATTTTTTGTCAAGCTTGGTCTTTCCTTAATTCTCTTCTTTGTAATTAATGCCATATTATAATTTATATCACATGTTATCTTTATTTGATTTTAACTCAAAGTGTTTGAAATATGTGCGGTCTCTAATGTTTAGAATTATGGACCTTTTTTTTTTTTTTTTTTTGCTTGCTAAATTTCTACAATAAGAATCCATTCTTCCACATGAAAAGAAAAGGTATTAGTTGAGGGTATTGAATAATTTTCCGTATGTCTGTAACTGTTATATAATCCCATGTGCTCATCCCTACCCTAGCTTTGGAGCGATATTTCTTTTTTTGCCAAATTGTCTTAGATATCTTTATTTAGATTGTTTCTATTTTTTCATGTTGTATCCAATGGAGAATCTTTCTAAAAAAATCTCTCTGGCAAAACGTAATCCGTCAGAGGATAAAAAAGAAAGAAGAGAAAGAAAGGGAAGTTCTTTTTTTGGTTTTTTTTTTTTTTTTTTTGTATTTCTTTCAATCCAAATAAGAGAACAAAGAAAGCACTCAAAAATGAAAGTTAGATAAAAAAGTTTCAATAAGAACTAGCACTAGTGTAAGCTCTACTTCATATATAAATATATAATCCACTTATCCACATAAGTGGATTTTATATATGTGTGAAAATAACATTACATGCCTTTCATTTTTTTAATTACAATAAGTGGAGAAAGAGGATTCAGACTCAGATTTTCTTCTAAATAATGCTATTGAACTACAAATCTTGGACCACATGCACTTGTTTATAATGTTAATTAAATCGCCAGAGCCTATCCATGTGATCATAATAAAAAAGCATCCAATTTTTTCAATTTTTTATCTACCTTTTATGAAGCATCCCTAACTATGGTCAAATGGCCATGACTATCCACTATTCCACATGACCTTAGATCAATTATAAGCATACGGTAAGAATTTTTTGTCAAGCTTGGTCGCTTACTAATTCCCATCTTTCTAATTAATCACATATTATCTTTATTTGATTTTAACTCAAAGTGTTTAAATATGTATGTACAGATGATTCATTTCAATACTAATCTATTATACTTAATATCCAGATAAAAATGTGAGTTTGTGGAGGATATGCAACAAATGGCTCAAAACCCATCATTTTTAGTAAATATTTGTGATTAAAAAAAAAAACAAACCCGTCATTCAATTCGAGATTATATTTGTATTTTTTTTTTTTCTTTCTTACAACAATTAAGAAATAGAAAATTAGAAAGTAATTAAATAGTGACACTTCATCACAAAATACCTGATAAGAAGACACGTATGTTATGATAACATAGTCTTTTATATATATATATATATGTGTGTGTTAACACTTTCACTAATACAGTTTACACTACATAGTTATTAAAATCCCGATTCGAATCTTAAAATCTTACGATTTTACGATTCAACATTATGAAAACGATTCAAATCTTAACTGAATCTTACAGGTGGTAGAATCTTAATAGAATCCTGATTTGAATCTTAGAATCTTTAGAATCTCGATTTGTTTCCGATTCTATACGATTCTACTGCACAAGGTTTATTCTAGTTTTTTGGGTTTTTTTTTTTTTTTATTCAAGGCGAGAGGGGGGAGATTCTAAGACCACCAATGAAAATTTAGCTTGTATTGGACTGATTTTTACTTTTTAGTATGATAGTAGCCCGCCCTTTTTTTTTTTTTTTGATAACACTATAAGAGTAGCCCGCCCATTTTAATATGTTAATGTTAGTAGCCCACTAGCCTGCCCAAATGAACCAAATGAAGAATGACCAAGTGTCTTTCATAGGGATGCTCAAGAGGAAGATGAAAATGGTAAATGGGTTTTAAATCTTGTGAGTTATGACTTATGACTTCCTTATTAGATCTTTATAAAATTTTGAATACAATTTGTTTTTGTTCTTTTTTGCTAGGTGATAAAGATAAAGAAATTCATAATCTTAGTGATTGTGAACTTGAAAAGGAATTAAGAGATTTTAATGATTTTCTCATGGATGATTTAGATGGAAGCAACGACATTTATGATGAAAGTCTCCCATTAAAGGACAACATTCATCAAATCAATGATGATCTTGGTTTTTAGATCTTGGTTATTCACATTGAACAATAAGTAATATGTTACTTTTGTCACAAAATCACCATTGTGGAGAATGATTGGGAAATATTTTGATTTATGTAGTGTTATTATTTGGAACATTATGTATGTTTGTGGTTATGTGGTATTAAAACTTGGAACTTGAAAGTTTGAGTTTGAAATTTGTCATTTGATATTTAGTAATTGATGACTTATTGCATTTTATAAGTTTTATACCAAAACTTATTTATTTTTCAATGATTCTTTAACTTCTGTTATGAATTATAATTATTTATATATATATATATATATATTTTTATATTTACGGAAAGTAGAATCTTACGATTTATGATTCGATTATATGATTCGATTCGTAAAACTCTGCCAAAGATTCAAGGTAAAATCCCGATTTTAATAACTAACGTTAATTAGAAGCATTATCTTTAATACAAGAAGATTATTTGCCACTCATGAGGCTCCGTTTGTTTCGCAATAAAATATTTTTCATTACAAAATATTTTCCGATGAAAATGATTTCAGGGAAAATAATTTTTTTTCCCGTGTTTGGTTGCATTCCGAAAAATGCTTCTAAAAATATTTTACAATATTGTGCAAAAGATAGAGCAGAAAGAGTGGGGGTGAGACGTGCGTTTTTGAAAAATGGTTTACGAAAAAATTGGATGTAAACCACTTTCCAATTTTAACAAAGGATTTTCTGGTCAACAGAAATTATTTTCCATTTGACCATCATTTTACAGTGAAATAAACATCCATAAATCTGAAAATATATTTTACGGTAAAACAAACAAAGCCCCACTTGTCTATGTCTCTTTATTTCTTTTCTTTTTTCCATATTTTTTTAATGTTCCTTTTCGTACACTGACTCATTCAGTGTACATGCAAACATTAATGTTTTTATTTTTTATTTTATTCACGTTCTTGTTGACAGCTATACTTATCTATTCACTTCTCAATAGATGTGCTCGATGATGGAGACCTTCGATGGTCTCCTCCAAGTCCCAATGGCAAAGTCAGAATTTGACTCTAGGGGACAAAATTTATATGAAAATGTTTGAACACATTTAATGTAATAAGAAAACTTACAAAACGATTACATATTACATTTTATGTTACA
>BKZX01028629.1:29438-40264 GCA_014362285.1 Fagus crenata
GGCCTCGTTAGAGGTCTTACGCACTCCGCCAAAGCTACTCAATATTTACCGTACTAAAATACGGGGAAAGGGATAATCACAACACAATATATATTCACAAGTATGTAGCAATAAATCTAGATCTACAAATAATAACCATAAATAACTCAAAGCATATAAACAAGGCAATAAAGAGAACAATATATGGACTAAGAGAGCATAAATGAGCTAAAATGAACTAAAAGCAAGAAATAGCACATAAATAAACTAATAATCCTAAACTAAAGTGGATCCTTGTGAATCCCTTCCCATTTTTGGGATCATCACTAGTCACTTCCACTTAAGAAAAGGAAAAGAAAAGAGAGGAGAGAGGAGAGAGAAAGAGCTTAGAGAGAGAGAGTACCTAGAGAGGAGTCTCTCCCTCTAAAAACTACCCAAAATCCCTCCTAAAACCCCCCTAAGCCCCTATTTTCTGCCTATTCTACACTCTAGAAGGCTTAGTGCCTGAGCAAAATTCTGTGCAAATGAGGGGGGGGAGGGCTGGTTTTATAGGGGGCCTGCACGCGGGGCGCGCCATCATGGCACGCGGCGCGTGATGATGGCGCGCCTCGCGTGCACCTGCCACGTGGCGGTCTTATCCTTCCACGCCAGCCCCCCCACCTGATCCTCCTCGATTTTTGTGCGCGTACCTTTTTTGACCCGATTTTTTATGGCAGTTTTGGAGGTCTTCCGGAACTCAAAATGGGTCATGCAGCATATCGCCGGAAAGCTATCGACGTACTCTTTCCAACGGTATAAAGTTTACGCAAATCGGAGTTCGGACGAGAGAGTTATGGCTCCCGGAAGTCGGAGTGTCGGAGCTGTTTTTGTGTGCTTTTCTGGTGAAGATTCCGGTCAAACGGGGGACGCTATCGGTGAACCGAGAGTTCCACGTCGTAGCTGGAGTCGTTATCTTTCCAACGCACCCAGGCTCGCGGGTCAACTTGTAGCGAGCAGGAAAGACTCTGCGCGCGAAGGCGGCTGTCCGAGAGGAAAAACGCGTTTTACTCCCAGCGCGTTTTTCCTCAAATCTTGTCCCAGTTCGCGCGCGTATTTGACCTAGTTCCCGATGTCGGATTTCGACGTTCTTGGTACCATCGGAAAGCTTGCGTTGCCTACTTTTGCAAGGTTCCAGATTTGCGGGAATCCGAGCTTGGGCTTGTGAGATATGGCCCCGCGAACAGAGGCCACCAGAGTGTTTTTGGTCCGTTTAAGGGCAGTTTTCCGATCAGGATTCCGGCTAGACCCGGTAAAATCTCGGCGATCCGAGAGTTCCTTGTCGTGCATGAATGTGTCTTCTTTCCAACGCATCCGGGCTTGCAGATCAAGTTGTTGCGAGTCAGGAAGACTCTGCGCGCAAGCGTGGCAACGTCAGTGGGAAAATTCCGGAGTTTTCAGCAAAACCTTATTTCGTCGGCCTGTTTTCACACGCATGGTAGACGTAGCTCCCGATGTCGGATTTCGACGATCTTGGTATCGTCGGAAAGCTTATGCTACCTATTTTCCAAAGGTACAGGCCTTGCACAGAAGCGAGCTTGGGTTCGCAAGATATGATCTTGCGAACGGAGGCCGTTGGAATGTTCCTTATGCCAAGGGGTCATCTTCTGATTAAGATTCCGGCCTGATCGGAGGAGCTCTTGACGATCCGGAAGTTGCACGTCGTAGCTGGAGTGACCCTCTTGCATAAAGATCTTGGCTCGCGGACCAAGTTACAGCGGGTCGGAGAGAATCTTTACGCAAACGTTGCCTCCCAAATAGGCTGTTTTGTCAACAATCACTTAGCAAAATTTGGCTAAGTGTTGGACCGTTTTTTCGCAGTTTTGACCATAACTTCCTCGTTTCTCGTCCGTTTTTGGCCTGTAAAGTGTCGAATCGAAGCTCTCATAACATTCTTCAGAATGGTCAAGGAGCGGTCAGTTCGATTCAGCTTTCGGTCTGGTCAACGGTCCGGTCAAACCTTGGTCAAACTTGGTCAAACTTGGTCGAATTTGGTCAAAGCTCTCCAAACTCTTGGAAATGTATCCCGGACTACATTTCGAGGGTTTCTGGGCACGGTGGGTCCTAGTCGGGTTGGAAACGGCCTGGTCAAATCTCGGTCAACCTTAGTCAAACTTGGTCAAACCTAGTCAAACTTGGTCAACCCTAGTCAAGTTTGGTCAAACCTTGGAAAATGTGTCACAGACCTTCTTCTTGGGAGTATTTGATGTGGCGAGGTTTCGTCGGATCATGCTGGCTCGGTCCGGGCTGCCCCGTTTTGCGTGCCAACACCCGAGAAAATCCTGTGGGTAAAAATGGGGTTATGACACTTTTTATCACATTATTTTGTACCTTAAATTTTATTTATTTATTTAAATTTAATATATAAGAAAAATTGGATAGTACCAAAATCACATATGATGGTACTTACATCACATGTGATGATCAATTAAGTATATACCATACCCATAAAAGAAGTGTGAATATTATAGAATGACTCGTAGATATTATATTAGAAGTGGTTTTATTTTATTATAACATAAAAATAAAATAAAAATTTTAAAAATGAAGAAGAAGAAAAAATCTACAATGTGATGTCATGTAAGCCACCTAGCAAAGAGTGAATAAGAATTTTTCACATAAAAAAAAAAAAAGAGTGAATAAGAATTCCTCAAAAGAATGGTTCCTATTGCAATACTGACTTCAAATTCTCACCAGATCACTTTTTCTTTTTCTTTAACTTTTGTTTGTCCTTTACCCGACCACTTTCCATTACTACCTTTCATTGTTTATCATATTGCTTTAATTTTGGCCAATCACTCAATTAGGGGTGGGTTCGGGTCGGGCGGGTCGGGTTTGGAGGGATTTTTTTGTCCTACCCGACTGAGTCGGGTTTGCAAAGCCCCAACCCGTTGACCGTCCATTAAGGTGGTCGGATCGGGCGGTTCGGTTAATCGGTTTTAGCGAACGGGTCGGTCGGGTTTCGCGGGTTTTGGCCGTTACAACAACAAACAAATTAAAAATCATCCAACAAGCCAACAACAAACATCACCGCAACCAAAAACTCACCATAACAAAAAATCCACAAAACACAACAAAAAAAAAATCAGCAAATACACCAATATTGGACAGAATCGGCGAAGGTGAAGCTGATGCCGTGGCAAAATCGGTGAGATCTGGCCCAAATCCGACGAGATCTCACCAAATCCGGCGAGATCTCGCCAGATTCGGCGAGATCTCACCAGATCCGGTGAGGTCTCATCAGATCTGGAACCTTTAAGTGGCGGTGAAAGGTTTGGAGGTGCAGATCGGACGGTGACCTCACCGGATCTGGAACCTTTACGTGGCGGTGAGAGATTTGGAGGTGCAGATTGGACGGTGTGGCGGTGCAGATCGGACAGTGGCGGTGCAGATCGACGTGATTTGTGGCGATGGAGATGGACGGTGTGGCCGTGGAGATCGGACCACGCCGGCGGTGGAGATTCAAGGTTTCTTTTTGTGAAACCGAAAAGAAAATGGGAGAGGGAGAGGGAGATGAGGTCGGGAGGAGTGAGGGAGGGGGAAAAAAAAAATGAAAAAGATGAGAGAAGAGAGAGAGTCAGTGAGATGAGTGTTTTTTTATTTTATAAATATTAAAGGTTTAGTTGGTCGGGCGGGCGGGTATCCACCCGACAAAATATGTGAAATCCGATATCCGTCCAAAAACCCGAAAAATAAAAAAAGTCCTAATCTATATCCGTCCGAATATGGCGGGCGGGCGGGCGGGCGGGCGGGCGATCGGTTCGGGCGGATTTGTCGGGCGGGTCGGGTTTAACGGGTTTTTGTCCACCCCTACACTCAATAGAGGAGGACTGCAAAGTTCCTATCATTCAACCCAAGGATGGCGACCTGGACTACGTGAATCATGCTAGACTATCTTCGAAAATGTCGCATAAAAAATAAAGTAAATTCAGATCTTTATATCCTCAATTGACAAGGGAAAATGATAAGGAAATTGCATAACAATTCTCGATTTTTTCTTTCATAATGTTTTCTCGTGTTTCCGTATTGTTCTTCATTGGCAGACCATCAACTTAACGATGAGTAAATAATGCCAAAATTCAATAACGAAGAGGAATAACAATAAACAACTAGAAATCAAAACCTCATGGCACAAAATTTTCCTTAACAATAAAATTAGGATCACAAGAATTTTACAACACCAACAAATTTACCTACCAACTCAGGAATACTGATCTCGAATAATACTTCTTACCTTTCTTCTTAGAAAAAAAAAAAAAAAAAAAAAAACCCCACGAATACAAATTATCTATCCAACTTTCTTTGAATCCCAATTTATCATGCTTTTTTTTTAAATAACTAAAGTTTAAAATGGAAAGAAATCAGACACATATCGTATTACCATTGAAAGAGTATAAAGTGAAACACAAAAAGTGTGATAAATGATATTTATTCCCAACTCACACATAGACCATTAAAAAGAAACTAAAATCCGAATTGTGGTGGGCCCATATGTAAGGTGGTAGGCAAATTGAGGGTGTTGTAAAATTGTTGTGAGTTTTCCTTAGAGGGACATATCTTCACAAAAGAGATTTTGTATTTACTTGTGCCAAGCCTTATTGTAAGATTGGAGGAATTGCCTTGTGAGCAATCCCAAGCCCTTGGGAAACTTGCTAGCATAAAAAAAGAAAAGATAAGAAAAGAAAGCAATATCCTCGAGGTTCTAAGAAATGGCAGTAACCTCTCTTATTTTAGAAAATGACACTCCTTCCCTCACCTTTTAGAAAATAAAAGGGCGAATTGTCATTTTTTAACAAAAGTAAGGGAGCAGAGTCTCATCTTTTAACAAAAGTGAGCGAAGAGTGTCATTTTCAAACAAAAGTAAAATGGCTTAGTGTCATATTTTAAAATAGGAAGGGGATATTGTCATTTTACTAAATCTCAAGGAATGTTGCTCTAATTTGCCAAAAACCAAAAATATTGCTCTATTGGTGATGAAGCATCTCAAGTACTTAAATGTGATCCAACTCACTTGAGGACGGGGTAGAGGCTCCTTTAGACTAGGGGGCCATGATGACATGGACATATGAATGTTTAGACCGGTCACCTGAATTTTATTTTTATTTTTTAATTTTTAATTTTTAAAAAATTAGTATATATATATATATATATATTTTTTTTTTGAAAGTCTGGATTCAAATTTTTTTTAAGATAAAATACTTTTGAGTATTACATAATATCTCAATCCCCAAAACTCCACTAGCAATATATTTTATTAAGTCACCTAACAAAAGAGTGAATAAGAATTCCTCAAAAGAATGGCAAATGGAATCATTGAATTAAACTAATATTTTATGGTGCATTGTCCTGTTCTTTTGGCTATCACTCTCTTTCCTTACTCACTATAAATGTACCTCTCTCAAGTTATAAAATGTGTGTGAAAGAGTTGAGGAGGAAGATCAAGTAGCTAGTAAGGGTGAGTGAGGTACATGAACACTGATTGAAATGGAAGTTAAAAATGCGGAGGTTTGAACATGGATTATGTTTGAACATGTTGATTCGATGTCAAGAAATATGAACAATTAGTATGAACATGTTCAAATGTTCATAATAATTTTTAGAAAATGTGAACAAAACAATGAAAGTGTTATTGTCCACACTTTCTGAAAATTAGTATGAACATTTGAGTTTACCTAGAAAATGAGGACAATTTGATTTAAGTGTGGACAAACTTTCTGGAAATTAATATGAACATTGGAGTTTATTCAGAAAATGTGGACAATTTGATTTAAAAGTGGACAATATTGTCCACACCTTCTGGAAAATAGTATGATCATTCGAATCTATACAGAAAATGTGGATAATTTGATTTAAGTATGGATAATATTGTCCACAATTTCTTGAAATTTGTATAAACATTTGAGTCTACCCAGAAAATGTGAACAATTTCATTTAAGTTTAGACAATATTATCCACACTTTTCTGGAAATTGATTTGAACATGTTGAGTTTACCTAGAAATTGTAGACAATTATTGTCCAAACTTTCTGGAAATTGATTTGAACATCTTTAATTTACCCTTAAATTATGGATAATTTAATGAAAGTGTGGAAAATATTCTCCTCATAACTTTGTTTGAACATTTCACATTTTCTTTATATCTTGTTTGAAATTGTGGTTTTTGGAAATTTGTCTCAGAATGTTAATTCCATTGGTAATGGGTTACTCATGAGTACATTGAACTAATAGATGACCAATATATTAACTACCAACCAATTACACCAATTACAAAATATACACCAACTGCCAACCATAAATACAGTTTCAAGTCATAATAAACACAAAAGGAGAGCAATCGAAAGATTAAATACAAAGAGAACAAAAGACTAACATTTTTGGTAAAGAACTACAAGTGACTAGTCTAGATGCTTCTAACATCCTTGAGTTCATCTCACATCAGAAAATGTGATATCTTCAAACAAAATCAAGATCATATTCCAAAGCATAAAGAATGACAAAAAACATGTTTTCAGCTTTTGGGCAAGAAGCATCCATGATGCAATTCTAGTAAAATGCATTGGCGAATCCGTGGGCAATTGTCCTACAAAATAAAAAACGCATTCAGAAAATGTTTGTTAGTTAGTTGTTTTGATTAAAATAAATGCAACATCAAATGAAAGTGTACACATCATTTAATTATTTTCAGTCCATAAGCCTTTGTAATGTGGTGTATAAAATAATCTAAAAAATCTTAGTGGCCAGGCTAAGACCATTGCTTCATTAATTGGTGTCTCCTTGCCAATTTGCCTTCATTCAAGGGCGATGGATAGCTGAGAATGAGGTTATTGTCCAAGAGATGTTGCACAGCTTCAAACTGAGGAAAGTCAAAGATGGACTAATGGTTGTAAAGTTAGATCTACAAAAGACATATGATCGAGTTAATTAGGCTTTCTTACAAGGGGTGTTAAGAAGATTCAGCCTTGTAGATACATTTGTTAATTGGATTATTGAATGTGTCTCCACTATTTATTCATCACTTTTGATTAATGGCGGCAAAACTAGAAGTTTCAAACCAATGAGAAGGTTAAGGTAAGGGGACCCCTAGTCCCCTTATCTCTTTATTCTGCGCCAAGAAGTGCTTGCAAGGATGCTAGATAGAGAGTTTTTGGAAGGAAGACTCAGTGGTGTAAATAGTTCCCAAGAGGTCCCACACTAACACACGTAATGTATGACGATGATATCGCTCTTTTTTCCAAAGAAAAAGTAGAGAAGCTTCAACACTTAACAACTGTCTAGAGAAGTATTGTACTTGGTTAGGGCAACAAATTAACAGAACGAAGTTAGGGTTGGCATTCTCAAAATCTTCCTCGTAACCTACGATGCAATCAGTCAAACAAATACTACAAGTGAAAAGCCTTAACCGTGAGACAAAGTACCTTGGAGCGCCTATGTTTTTAATAAAATCATGAACAAAGGACTTCCATTTTTTAGAAGAGAGACTTGAGGCTAAACTCAAAGGATGGAGGAGCAAATGATTATCATGGGCAGGGCATTATGTAGACACCCCAATTTGTACCGGTTGATACTCATAGTCCCCGGTTTCAGTGATAATAATTTAAGATCTCTCATAAGGCGAATGTTTATTGAAAACCACCCAAAAAGTTCTAGAAAACGAGTTCGAGAAGTTGCCTTTTAACCTAATAGGTGTGCGCCTCATTGGAGGTGGAGCACGTCTGTAGTGAAGAGGCGTGCGCCTCTCCAAAAAGGCGTGTGCCAATGCCACCAGGTAGAAACCCTAATTCGTGGAGATTAGGTATTTCTTGCGGGAACAAGTCAGTTCACCCCTTCTTCAAGTAAACCCTAGCCCCTTTACGACTATAAAAAGGAGCCCCATACCTCACAAACAAAGCACCCCAGAGAGTCTCCACAGAAGCATTGAAAATACCAAGGAATACTGGTATAGTAGAATAGATAGAAGTAGGAGGAAGTAATCCTAGAGTAGCGAAGCTCTACTGAAGTAGAAGCCTAGAATAGGAGAGAAGAATAACTAGTCTTAGAGGAGCAAAGCTCTTCCTAGAAGAAGGTAGTGAGGAAGAGTTCTTGAGAAAGTAATTATTCTCTAGTTGAAGTACTAGAAGGATAAACCCTTTCTCACGAAACTCTAATCACAAACCTAAGCATTCAAAGCCTTTCTTTTTTAAGATCAACACACAACTCCATCAAAGAGATCAAGTCTGAGAGACCGGTGATAATATATTAGCTTGTGATAATATATTAGCTTGTGATAAGCTCCCTAGAGGCTAGGTATGGATCTCCAAATTAGGCCATACCAACCTCCATGAATGTTTGATTGTTATACCATTTTTTAGGTTTAGTTAGAATAACTAAATCTTTGTTCAAGTTGCATGTTTGATCACGTTCCGCTGAGCTATGCCATATTTGCTTGTTTATTGGAATAGTTCCATATATTAGCATGTGTTCTAGGTTAGAAATATAATCTATGTTGTTGTGGGGATGAAACCTACAATTTGGTGAGATCTGGATTCAAGGTGAGGTTCCTTATTCTAAGTCAATATAAACATTATGCCATGCTTTGTTTGCCTTTTGATTATGCTAGAATTAGGTTTAAGTGCTTTTGTATGATTAGAGATTCTTCGATAAACTCTTTCAAAGATATCAAGTAATATAGAGGAAGGCCAGCCGTTAGGCTGGCGTTCTTGGGTGCCTAACACATTCCCAAGACGTACCTTAGTTCTGGACTTAGCTCAAGACTAATCTTTTTGTGCATGAAATCATATTTATGGTTATTGGACCAATAAACCAAGTGGCGACTCCTTGTTCCTTTGTTCCTAACCTAAGAAAAGGGTTTGAGAATACGAATGACCCCTTAAAGAAGAAGAGATGACCAACTAGCATCTCACATTGGCGACTCCACTGGGGACAAGAGAAACTTAACTTCTATTATTACTTGATTATTCTTGAATTTGATTATTGTTGAACCTAAATACACACAACCTCACGCTTTTTAACCTAAGATACTTGACAGTATCAAACCTGCCAATTCTGAGTTCCAATCGTTTTACAAGACGTAGGATTGGTATTGTCACCTCACGGCCTGTGTACCTTGCCTATGATGGGTTTGGTGCACAGTTAAGGATTAGTCTCTAAGCTAGTGTGTTTACATACTAGGAGAGACGCTCTTTTCGGAATGAGGAGCCTTTGTGACTAAAAGTAAACGCGGATGATTTCATTAGTTGTTACGTAGTGGGTTGTAACAAACTGGCTACAAACTGATTTGTAACCAAAATGTATCCTTTGTGCTATATCAATGTATAATATAAATGGAAAATGCTACCCTAACACTTTTTAAATTATTTTTTATTTTATGTTTTAAAAATAAATATATTAATATAAAGTTTATATAGTAATATTTATAATTACGGTAACAGTACTCTTATTTTTTTATCCAATAAAATGAAAGAAAAATTTATTGGAACAGTTTACCGAGCCAGCTAGTTTGGTAAGAAGTCAAAAGAAAAAGAGAAAGGAACTGTGACTGAAAAGCCAAAGTTGGATTCATAAAAAGAGAAAAGAAAAGCTAAAGTTAGTATTTACTATTCAGCAAAAAAGAAAAAAGAAAAAAGAAGAAGCTAAATTTGGTTGATAAATCATTGTTATTGGAGAAGTTGGACAGGAAAGGATTCCCTGACAATAAATGTCACGTGGATCGTATGCAATTATTAGATAAGTGTTCTGACTTCTGATTTCATATTTATTTTTTTTCTTTATTTTAATAGTTGTTAGTTTTTCACAGATCGTTTTTAACAAATTTGAAAATTAAGAAGGTGATGGATAATTTAACTGGTCTAGTTTTAGGTATACTTTTTAATTGTCACTACTTTGAGTCTCCACCTACTCAAACCAAAACTATATACCTATCATGATACATATGACTAAGAGAATATTACGTGTCTAAAAATAATAGATTTATCATAATTGGCAGAGCTCATTGTTGAGAGAAATCCAATCTCAAACTCGAATACATAGACACTAAGGCTTCATTTGTTTCGCTGTAAAATATTTTCAGATGAAAATGCTTTCAGGGAAAATGATTGTTTTTCCGTGTTTGGTTGCATTTCGGAAAATACTCCGAAAAATATTTTACAGTGTTGTGTGAAAGATAGAGTAAAAGGGTGGGGGTGAGGTGTGCGTTTTTGGAAAATGGTTTACAAAAAAAAATTTTGTAAACCATTTTCCAAATTTTAATAAAGGATTTTCCGGTTAACAGAAATTATTTTCTGTTTGACTACCATTTTATAGCAAAACAAACACTCGCAAATCTGAAAATATTTTCTGAAAAATATTTTACAGCGAAATAAACAGAGCCTAAGCGAAAGCCAAATTACATAAATTATATTTACATTTGTGCCTGACTGCCGACAATTTGACATTGGTTTCTCATCCAAAAAGGCTACTAGCTACATATTGAGTAAAACTACAATACTCACACTTTTTTGTGTGGGTGTGATACTTCTAATAGATAAAATATCATATTGATTATACCAATGTCACATATGATGATAATTATCTCAAATATGATGATAATTATTATCACATTACTTTGTACCCAAAATTTTATTTATTTATTTACTTAAATTTAATATATAAGAAAAATTGGATAGTACTAAAATCACATATGATGGTATTTACATCACATTTGACGACCAATTGAGTATGTACCATACCCATAAAAGAAATGTGAATATTATTGAATGACTCATGGATATTATATTAGAAGTGGTTTTATTTTATTATAACATAAAAATAAAATAA
>BKZX01028629.1:45264-59583 GCA_014362285.1 Fagus crenata
CCAATTGAATCAATAGTCAAAATTAAGTTTTATAACATAAATCATTAGTTCATATGAAAATATCATTAATGAACAACTTAAAATCATGGTTATCATCAAAACTACATGAATATCCTTGGATTAATTAGCCAATTAATAATTATTGAAACCTTGAGGCTAACAGTTTTGACTTAAAATAAAGACATCATCAAATGAAAGTGTGCACATCATTTAATTATTTTTGGTCCATAAGCCTTTGTAATGTGGTGTATAAAATAATCTCAAAAATCTTAGTGGTCAGGCTAAGACCATTGCTTCATTAATTGGTGTCTCCTTGCCAATCTACCTTCATTCCAGGGCGATGGATAGCTAAGAATGAGGTTATTGTCCAAGAGATGTTGCACAGCTTCAAACTGAGGAAAGTCAAAGATGGACTAATGGTTGTAAAGTTAGATCTACAAAAGACATATGATCAAGTTAATTGGGCTTTCTTACAAGGGGAGTTGAGAAGATTCAGCCTTGTAGATACGTTTGGTAATTGGATTATTAAATGTGTCTCCACTGTTTATTCATCACTTTTGATTAATGGTGGCAAAACTAGAAGTTTCAAACCAAAGAGAGGCTTAATAATGGGACCCCATGTCCCCTTATTTCTTTATTCTGCGCCAAGAAGTGCTTGCAAGGATGCTAGATAAAGAGTTTTTGGAAGGAAGACTCTGTGGTGTAAATAGTGCTCAAGAGGTCTTACACTAACACACATAATGTATGTCGATGGCATTGTTCTTTTCTCAAAAGAAAAAGTAGAGAAGCTTCAACACTCAACAACTGTCTAGAGAAGTATTGTACTTGGTCAGGGCAACAAATTAACAAAATGAAGTCAGGGTTGGCATTCTCAAAATCTTCCTCGAAACCTGCCATGCGATCAGTCAAAAAAATACTACAAATGAAAAGCCCTAACTGTGAGACAAAGTACCTTGGAGCGCCTATGTTTTTAACAAAATCATGAACAAAGGACTTCCATTTTTAGAAGAGAGACTTGATGCTAAACTCAAAGGTTGGAGGAGCAAATGCTTGTCATGGGTAGGGCATCATGTGGACACCCCAATTTGTACCGGTTGATCCTCATGGTCCCTGGTTTCAGTGATGATAATTTAAGATATCTCATAAGGCGAATGTGTATTGTAAACCACCCGGAAAGTTTAGCCTAATGAGTTCGAGAAGCTGCCTTTTAACCTAATAAGCATGCGCCTCATTGGAGGTGGCGCACATTTGTAATGAAGAGGCGTGTGCCAGTGCCACCAGGCAGAAACCCTAATTCGTGGAGACTAACTATTTCTTGCGAGAACAGGTCAATTCACCCATTCTTTAAGCAAACCTTAGCCCCTTTACCACTATAAAAGGAGCCCCATACCTCACAAACAAAGCACCCTAGAGAGTTTCCATAGAAACACTGAAAATACCAAGGAATACTGGGATAGTAAAATAGATAGAAGTAGGAAGAAGTAATCCTAGAGTAGTGAAGCTCTACTGAAGTAGAAGCTTAGAAGAGGAGAGAAGAATAAGTAGTCTTAGAGGAGCGAAGCCCTTCTTAAAAGAAGGTAGGGAGGAAGAGTTTTTGAGCAAGTAGTTCTTCTCTAGTTGAAGTACTAGAAGGATAAACCCTTTCTCACGAAACTCTAATCACAAACCTAGGCGTTCAAAGCCTTTCTTTTTTAAGATCAACACATAACTCCGTCAAAGAGATCAAGTCTGAGAGACCGGTGATAATATATTAGCTTGTTACAAGCTCCCTAGAGGTTAGGTATGGATCTCCACAATAGGCCATACCAACCTCCATGAATGTTTGATTGTTATACTATTTTCTAGGTTTAGTTAGAATAACTAAATCTTTGTTCAAGTTGCATGCTTGATCATGCTCCAATGAGCTATGCCATATTTGCTTGTTTATTGGAATAGTTCCATATATTAGCATGTGTTCTAGGTTTACTGTTACCCAAATATCAACCTAAGAGGGGGATTGATTTAGGTTGAGGCAAACTTTTTCGATTTAAATGCGGAATTAAAAACTTTCTTCAAGTAGCAAATGTTGATTTAGCAAATGTAAGATCACAATTCAATTTGCAATATAGATATGATCTGAAATCAAGCATAAGTATATATAAGCAATTGAATATGTAAGAGATAGAGAGAAAGAGAGAGAATCAAACACAATGATTGCTATCGAGGTTCGGCTTCCCCGCCTACGTCCTCGCCTTAAGATCACTTCTCGAGGATTCCCAAATTCACTAATTTGACAATCTTCTTTCGGGTGAAGATCAAACCATTACACAATCTTCTTACGGGTGAAGATCAAACCGTTCCCAATCTTCTTACGGGTAAAGATCAAACCTTTACAAATCTTCCTTACGGTGAAGAGTAACCACACACAATTTTCTTATAGGTGAACATTAAACCGTTTCAACAAATGATTTGTTGTATACAATAATGGCTCTCTCAAAGAGTAGTAGTATACAATATGCTCACACTAATAATGTATCAAAGATTTGATCAATATGGCTCAAAAAGTATTTTGAAGAATTTTATTTTCAATCAATGATTTTTGAATGATTTGAAAATATAAGCTTGAAGAAATGATAGATTGATGTGAAGGATGTTTTCCTTTCTTTCTCTAGATTTTCTCTTATGTGTTCACTTGTTTAGAAACTCAGAATGAGTGGTATTTATAGAGAAAATTGATTTCTTTCCGTTATAGTGGCTGACTTGCTTTTCTTTTGAATTTGCACTGATCCAGTCGCTTGGATCATAAAGCAGTCGCCTGGATCTTTATATAAAAATAATACTTTTGAAATTGATTCGTTATAAAAAGCAACTAGCCGTTATAATTTAATTTTAATATATCCAGTCTCCTGAATTGATGCGTCAATCGCCTAGATTGGACAGAAACTCTCGAGTTGATGTTTTAGTCACCTGGGCCAAGAGTTAGTTGCCTGGATCAAGGATCCAGTCGCCTAGATCCCTAATACAGTTGCTTGCATCCAGGGTTTTCAACCTTAGGCTAATTTTGGCTTAATCAAACTTTCATATTTTAATCCTTTTGAGCAGTTTAAATAATTTTCTTTGAAAATATGTTAGCCCTAAAAATATTTACTTAGCAAATGAATTTTGGACTAAATGTTTATTTTGAAAATCATTTTGATTAATCAAACTTTCATAATTTTATCTTATTGAGTGGTTTGATTAATTTTTCTTGAAAATGTATTAGTCCTATAAATATTATTTATAAAATGAGTTTTGGACTAAAAGATTTTTGAAAATCATTTTGAGTTGGATTTTAAAGTTTGAGCCATAAAGATGAAATATTGATAAACTTTACAAAAACACAACTCTTACTTCTCATATATCTTGGAATATAATTCTTGAGCTTGATTCCATTGTCTTGAGTCTTGATGACTTGATCTTCAATGAATTGTACTTATGTCGACTTTGCATTTGCTTGATACTTCATTGACCATGTCAGTCCAATTAATAAACTAGTCAACATTATTATTAGTTCACATAAAAAATATCAATTATGAATAATTCTTAACATTATTTTTATCATCAAAATTACATAAATATCATTGGATTACTTAGCCAATTAATAGGTATTGAAACCTTGAGGCTAATAATCTCCCCCTTTTTTATGATGACATATATGATATGATATTTTTATATAAATTATGATTTTGAAACTTTTCTTGAAAAGCTCCTCCTAAGATAATGCATATCTTTGTATTAGAGATTTTTAGATCCCCCCTTTTCTTTATGCATAGATCAATTTGTCATTTAAGTATAATCAAGCAATCAATATATATGCGCATTTTTGCCAATTATTGCAAGATATGATAATTTACCAATAGATTCAAATATACCAATTTGGTTCAAGCATTTCCATCATAAAATAAGTAAAACTTTATAAATGCCTATCAACCAAAATTCTTATTCAATATTTCTTCCTTTTGATTTGGTTGACAAATAACAATCAAAATAAATGGTATAAGCAAATGAGACCAAAATGACCACAATGTCATATATTTCTTTCCTTGAATTTGGTTCAAACATAAATAACATGAAAATGTCACAACCAAGGTGACCAAAATGTCATACATCAAATAACATCAATATGTAACAACTAAAGTGACCAAAATGACATAAAACCATAAAACCAATAACATCAAAATGTAATAACAACCAAAATACCAAAATATATCAATAACAACCAAAATAACAAAATACAAATTGACTAAAATGTCATAGATTTAATCAAATTATGTCGCACCGTGTTCGGCTTATCCACTCTCTCACGCCAGAGACACCGATAATTTCGGAATTTATATCTACGTTTTCAAAAAGACGATCTTGTCAACGCATTGAGACCTTAGTCAACTGGTCTGATCTTTGATGTACTTTCTAATTTTCACTAGTTCGAGTCTTCACCTACTCAAACCAAAACTGTATACCTATCATGGTACATATGACTAAGAAGGTATTACGTGTCTAAAAATAATAGATTTATCATAATTGGTAGAGCTCATTGTTGAGAGAAATCCAATCTCAAACTCGAATACATAAACACTAAGTGAAAGCCAAATTACATAAATTACATTTACATTTGTGCCTGGTTGCCGACAATTTGAAATTGGTTTCTCATCCAAAAAGGCTACTAGCTGCATATTGAATAAAACTACAATACTCACACCTTTTTGTATGGGTATGGTACCTCTAATAGATAAAATATCATATTGATTGTACCAATGTCACACATGATGATAATTATCTCAAATATGATGGTACTTACTATCACATTACTTTGTACCCTAAATTTTATTTATTTATTTATTTAAATTTAATATATAAGAAAAATTGGATAGTACTAAAATCACATATGATAATACTTATATCACATTTGATAACCAATTGAGTATATACCATACCCATAAAAGAAGTGTGAATATTATAGAATTACTCATAGATTTTATATTAGAAGTGGTTTTATTTTATTATAACATAAAAATAAAAAAAAAATTTAAAAAAAAAATGAAGAAGAAGAAAAAATCCACAATGTGATGTCATGTAAGCCACCTAACAAAAGAGTGAATAAAATTCCTCAAAAGAATGGCTCCTATTGCAATACTGACTTCAAATTCTCACCAGATCACTTTTTCTTTTTTGTCCTTTTCCCGACCACTTTACCATTGCAACCTTTCATTGTTTATCATATTGCTTTAATTTTGGCCAATCACTCAATAGAGGAGGACTGCAAAGTTCCTATCATTCAACCCAAGGATGGCGACCTGGACTACGTGAATCATGCTAGACTACCTTCGAAAATGTCGCATAAAAAATAGAGTAAATTCAGATCTTTATATCCTCAATTGACAAGGGAAAATGATTAGGAAATTGCATAACAATTCTCGATTTTTTCTTTCATAATGCTTTCTCGTGTTTTCGTATTGTTCTTCATTGGCAGACCATCAACTTAACGACGAGTAAATAATGCCAAAATTCAATAACGAAGAGGAATAACAATAAACAAATACAAATCAAAACCTCATGGCACAAAATTTTCCTTAACAATAAAATTAGGATCACAAGAATTTTACAACACCACCAAATTTACCTACCAACTCAGGAATACTGATCTTGAATAATACTTCTTACCTTTCTTCTTACAAAAAAAAAAAACCCACGAATACAAATCATCTATCCTACTTTCTTTGAATCCCAATTTATCATGCGTTTGTTTTGTTTTGTTTTTTTTTTTTTTTTTTTAAATAACTAAAGTTTAAAATGAAAAGAAATCAAACACATATCGTATTATTATTGAAGGAGTATAAAATGGAATACAAAAAGTGTGATAAATGATATTTATTTCCAACTCACACATAGACCATTAAAAAGAAATTAAAATCCGAATTGTGGTGGGCCCATATGTAAGGTGGTAGGCAAATTGAGGGTGTTGTAAAATTGTTGTGAGTTTTCCTTAGAGGGACATATCTTCACAAAAGAGATTTTGCATTTACTTGTGCAAAGCCTTATTGTAAGAATGGAGGAATTGCCTTGTGCGCAATCCCAAGCACTCGGGAAAATTGCTAGCATAAAAAAAGGAAAAATAAAAAAAGAAAAGAAAAGAAAGCAAGATCCTCGAGGTTCTGAGAAATGGCAGTAACCTTTCTTATTTTAGAAAATGACACTCCTCCCCTCACCTTTTAGAAAATAAAGGGGCGAATTGTCATTTTTTAACAAAAGTTTGGGAGCAGAGTGTTATCTTTTAACAAAGGAGAGCGAAGAGTGTGTCATTTTCAAATAAAAGTAAAGTGGCTTAGTGTCATATTTTAAAATAGGAAGGGGATATTGTCATTTTACTAAATCTCAAGGAATGTTGCTCTAATTTGCCAAAAACCAAAAATATTGCCCTATTGGTGAAGAAGCGTCTCAAGAACTTAAATGTGATCCAACTCACTTGAGGACGGGGTAGAGGCTCCTTTAGACTAGGGGGCCATGATGACATGGACATATCAACGTTTAGACTAGCCACCCGAATTTTATTTTTATTTTTTAATTTTTTTTAAAAAAATTAGTATATACATATATATTTGAAAGTTTGGATTCAAAAAATTTTTCAGATAAAATTTATACTACAATGTAATACCGAAATTTTTTTGACTTTTTATTCTTTTTGTTGACCTCAAAAAATTTTGACATATGCAGCATCTATTTAACCTATCATCAAGGGCAGATCCAATGTATGATGTGCTGATAAAGTGCCCCTCCTCAAAAAAAGATTCTAGGTAAATTACTACACCAAAAAAAAAAAAAAAAATTCTGTAATAACATAAAAGAACTCCAAAAATAAAATCACAACAACAACAATATCAGTCCAATATCAATCTTTTAATAATCTTTTTGTTGTGATAATCACAATTCAGCTTGTTCTAAATATGTTGTGAGAATTTGTTATGTGAGTAGAAAAACTCACTAAGAATATCAAGGTTCTATAATTGAATCAATGATCACTACCTTTTAGAATCATTTTCCGTTTAATAAACTTTACCTTTTAGGCCTTGAATATTTGAACATAGATTCCTTCTCAGGTATTTCTAATGTTTTTGGAAGTATAATATACATGGTGAAATTGTTCATTATAATAATAGTAAGTTATTATCAAATATGAAACAATTACTGTTTTATGTGATAAAAGTATGTATATATTTTAAAAAAACCTAAATTTTGTGGGTTGCCAAGAACCCAAATCGTGCAATCCGCACTTTACCACTTACCTTTACCAATTGAGAGAGAGAGAGAGAGAGAGAGAGAGAGAGAGAGAGTGATAGTCGATTGTGGAGTGGCCTGGGTTGAGTGGTGCAGTGCTTATTTGTAATATTTGTTTAATTGTGTTTGTGTTATGTGGTCTCGGTCAAGTTGAAAGTTGGTGAGACTATGAAGTGAAGAGTGATTGTACATATATTTGTGTTATTGTGATTGATTTTCTTATATTTAGTAAATCAATAGTTTTTTTTTTTTTTTGCTAAACTTGGTTTTTGTTTTCTTATATTTTCTTTTGCTTATTTGTAATATTTTTTTAATTGTGTTTGAGTGCTTGTTAGTTTTATTAGTGTAGAAAAGCAAAAGGAAAAATTTTAAAAATTTTAAAAATGTTAAATTTTAATTATATTTTATGATGTATTAGTTTTATTTTATGAACATTATTTTTCTTTTAATATTTTTGAAATAGTAATGGAGAAATACTTCCAAAGAAAGTCAGACGAATGATAACTTGATTGTATACATATAGAAAGATATTTATCGTAGAATTGATAATAAAGTATTCGTGTAACGGTTTCAAAATATGAAAACACGTCGAAATCAATTATAAAAGGCTATAACCATAAGCTTCTTGTTTGTTACTTTTTGTTTATATAAACAATGTGTATATATATATATATATCGGTTTTTTTTTTTTTTTTTTTTTTTTTTTTTTTTTTTTTTTTTTTGTATTATGTCTATTAAAGTTTGAGATCAAAATGTGCCCATCTTGGATTTAATTTCTGGCTCCACCCTTACCTATCACAATTTAATATCAAAAAATAATATAAATTATAGAATTACATACTGATCAAATGTGAGGTGAGTATTAATGTATGTGGCAAACTAACCGTTTATGAAAAAAAAAAAAAAAAAAAAAGAATAAGAGAGAAACATATTATCATTTCTTTTTGATAGAGAAACATATTATCATTTCTAAACTTATTATTAGTAGAGATATTATGCCCAACAAAAAAAAGAAAAAAGTGGATGTTATAGAATTTCGCTTTGAACATATATGATTACACAATGAGACATCAAGTTTGTATTAGCACAGCATGGTAAAAGGGAAATTCAGATAATCTCAGATTAGTAAGTGATGTAGAATAAAGCGTGAATAATTAAATAAGTATGAATTGTGTCAATACTCAAAGAACTGGAATCCACTAGTGAAAAACAATTTCAAGAGATAATTATTATTGACGGTTGAATAATCAAATTAGTTCAGTATTTATACTGTTTAAAGCAAACCTTAATTCACTTAAAACAAGAAATTACGAAAAAGGACAAATAAATACAAAAATTATGAAATAAATGAAAACATCTTGAAAATAGCATTTGGGGGTAATTCTGCCAGATCATCAATCCTATGGACTAATAGATCCAAATCTTCACCTTGGAATCTTCTAGAGCTTTCTGACCATATCTTATGGGTGCCGTAACTATTCCTAGATAGAATGGCCTGTTTAAGGTAAACGTAAAATCAGGGACGTCGTCGGGACGCTCTTTTGGTCTCCTGACGTTCAAACTGCTCCATATACGAAATCTTCTACTAGTTGTCTTACGTCAGTAAGGTTTTTAATTGATTGTATGGTCTTATTGATATCAATCGGATTCAACAACAGAAAGAATTTGGCTTTTCTAATTACTTAAGCTCAGTCTCATTACATCACTTTGGATCGTCTTGGTGCGGTTAGCTGGAGCTGTACAGTGAATAAGAAAATATTTCTAACATATACTAAAATATAAGTTTTTCCTTTGCATGTGCCCAGTATTCATTGATTGTTAGAAATTGTGAGAACTATTACAAATTTTATTATAAAAGTTTACAAAATGACGTGACAATGAACATAATTTGTGCTATATCAATGTATAATGTAAATGGAAAATTCTATGCTAACATTTTTTAAATTATTATTTATTTTATGCTTAGAAATAAATAAATTAATATATAAATTTTATATAGTAAAATTTATAATAAAAGTAGCACCACTCTTATTTTTTTATTCAATAAAAGGTAAGAAAATTTAATTCGAACAGATTACCGGGCTGGCTAGATTGGTAAGGATAAAGAGAGAATTAAAAAGAATAGTTTGGTAAGGAATAAAGAGAGAAGTTAAAAGAAAAAGAGAAAGGAATTTGGGACTGAAAAGCTAAAGTTGGTATTCAGCCAAAAAAAGAAAAAAAGAAAAAGGAAAAGACGAAGAAGCACCTGGATCATTTTTATTGGAGAACTTGGACAGGAAAGGATTTGCAGACAATAAATGTCACGTGTATGTATGCAATTATTGGATAAGTGTTCTGATATCATATTTGTTTTTTTTTTTTTTTTTTAGAGTTGTTAGTTTTTCACAGTAAAGTAATTCTTTGCTTTTTTTCAAATTTGAAAATTAAAATTGATGTTGCTGTGAAATCAGTGGACTGCAGTTAGTCGAGCCACGGGATGGAAGACCTGAAAGACAAAAAGGCTGATCGGAAAAGGCACCGGTTTGGGGCCGGCCTAGGGGGCTCCGATGCTTTTGTCAGTGTCAGTTTTTGCAGAGAAAACCCGAGAGTTTAATTCTGTAATCGAAATGTACTATTCATATCTGAGGAGAGGAGAGAGAATGGCTTTTTATGCCTTTTGTTCATAGCACATGGCCTTCTAGAGTCCATTGGATCTGAAGACACGTGGTGCATTAACAGCCCTTCACCTGGAAGGTCGGTACTCATCAGGATTGTGGTGCTGTGCGACGTGCATGGGCTTGGTTCCCTAGATTCGTGGAGGACACTTGTTGTAGGTGGTGAGTCGACTCGGTGAGCTGTCTCGCTGGATTCCCGTAACGGATAAGGAGTGACTTATGGACAGCTGGAGCTGCTGGTTATGCATTAGAGACGGTCGTTATTCATCTTCGGTAATTGGAAGGTTGTCCCTCTTGGAGTCTGGAAGGTCGTCTTCTTATACTTAGAAAAAAGATGTAAAATATCCACATCAGTTGCCCCCCTATTCCGTGGTTGTCTAGATAGATGACCTTCGGAATATGAAGGGTTAGGGTCATGGACGTAATTTTCTTGCTCCTTTTGTTTCGGGCGTAGTGGTCATAAAGATAGGGGAGGGTTTCCAATTACCCCAACACGTGTCGACCTGGGGCTGGACGCACGTATCAAGGCCCAATCGTCCCTTTTAATGCCACAGCTGCGCATTTATTTCATCATTTTCCCTCTCTTTCAAAAAAAAGTTGGCTTCTTTTCTACACTCTTCCACCGTACTTGCTGGAGGTTTTGCCGTTTCGGTAGTGCTCGGTTCCGGTGGCTTTCTTCGGGGGCTTCTACATCGGCAACTTTTTCCTTCTTTGGTAAGTTGGCTTCTTTCTTTTTTGTTTTCTTTTTCTTTTTTTTTTTTTTCCAGCATTTCAGTTGTTCTTTCGTGTAGTTGGGGAGTAAGAAAAAGGGGTTTCTTTTATCTTTATTCCGGTAGGTTTTGCGGCGAGGTTGAGTGCTGCATTGCTTGTAGAACCCTCGTGTTGAGTTTCTGATGTCCTCGAGTGTGAATGACTCCTCGGAGTCATCATCTTCGGGTGAGAGGGGGTCGGTGTCTGGATCTGAGTATTCTGGTAGTCATGGACGGTCTTCCGAGACCGCAGAGTTGTCCACGTCAGATTCCTCATCCCAGGAGGCCATTTTACCCGTTTCGGGTTTGGACCCAAACAAGTCCCTTGTTGCTGAGGGGGTGTCTTCCAAGTTTGTAGACAAGGATATCAAAAGGTTAAGGACACGCTACCAAATTCCGGAAGACATAGTGCTTCGGTTACCTGATAAGGGCGAGTGGGCTTGCTCGTCTAACGGGGAGGATGTCGTTCTTTATGAAGATAACTTAGCGGCTGGGTTGAGATTGCCTTTCAGACCCTTCGAAAGGGAACTTCTTCATCTTCTAGGGTTAGCTCCTAGTCAGTTAAATCCGAATGCCTAGCGTCTTGCTATAGGCCTTCAAGTTCTTTGGAAGATGGCTAGTGACGGGGATTATGAGTTGACGGTCGACGAGTTCCTTTTTCTCTATAAGTTGGCATATAAACCAGCTTCACCTGGAATTTGGGGCTTCATGTGTCACAGGGGATCCCCGAGACTTATTCCGGATCTTCCTAATTCTAATCGAAGTTGGAAACCCAAGTTTTTCTTTTTATGTGGAGATAGTTGGGAGTTTTCCCTTGATAAGGCGGTAGGTGAAGACCTCTGCGGCCTTCGTCGTACATGGGGGACTCCTTCAGTAGATGGTGCAATCTTGACGCCTTACCTCTTGTTTGCTTTTGTTTTGATTTTGATGGTCGTCTAGGTACTTATTTCGTCTACTTTCTTTTTACAGCTTTCCGCCACCCGTCTCTGTCCACCCGTTTCAAGGAGCGTCTTTTGAGAGTTGTAGAGTATCAGAAGGAAAGACTAGTGAGACTAGTTGACCTTCTCTCACCATTTACTTTGGCGGAGTGGTCCTTGGGTCCCGAGCCCAGTCCTAAAGTGAAGAAAGCGACCAAATCTTACCAACAAAGTGAGTGACTCCCTTCTAAATTATTTGTGTTTTTCTTTGCCTGGTTCTTGTTTGACACCCTTCCATTTTGTAGGAATGACGACCAGGGCGGAGTGTAAGTGCTTGAGGGAGGTGGCACAAAATCTGGAAGACCTTCCTGACGCTAGTGCACTTTTTTCCAAAAAGGCGAAGTCTGGGAAGAAGGTCGTTATTGAAAAAAAGGTTCATGTTTATCGTGAAGTCCCCCCTTCCCCGGTTGTATCAAAAGGAAAGGGGGTGGCTTTTGGTGATATTCTCCCTACCATTTATAGTAGCTTGTCCAGGGCAATGGACAAGGTGGCCAAGATGTACGAGAAGGTCGACCTAGAGGTATACGACCTAGTTGACAACATGGACCTTCTTCGTATGTCAATTCAAGATTCATTGAAGGTCGGTTCTTCCTTTGTGGCCTATTTTATTTTATTTTATTTTTTTCTCATGAGAACATTACTCTCTTTTGACCTTTTTCTCAACATCCAGGCTGCGGGACAGATGTTTGTAGTGGGTAATAGGCTCCGTTCGTCAGGGAGCGAATTGGCAAAGCTTAAAGCGAATCTTGAAGAGGCTACAGTTCAGGCTCAAGCTCACAAGAAGGTGGCAGAGGGCCTCAAGGCTGAGAAGGGGAGTTTGAGGAGCCAGATAAAGCAGCTGGAAGCCAACGTCAAGAGGAAGGACGAGCTCATTTCTGCTTTGGAGACGGGCCGTGACGAGCTGTTGCACAAGGCTGAGGCTCTTCAAGGAGAGATCTCAGATGCAAAGGAGATGGCCGTCATAGATTTCCAGGCTTCTGAAGATTTCCGAGAGGCTACCCGTCGCTACTATGTTGCAGGTTTTGAACACTTCAGGAAGAGGGCCGCTCTTGCCTTTGGAGGTGTTCAGGATTGGTCTATGGTAAAGATTTTTGATGATGAGGAGACAACGGCCGTGGAGGAAGACAGTGAGGATGAGGGGGGAGAAGACGTGGTTCAGTCGAAGGAGTGTGTGGCTACCCCGTCTGACGTCCCTTCTAGTACCCCAGATGGTCCTCAAGGAGATGACTCGGCGGTCGGTTCTGTTGGTGGCCAGGTTGTTTCCGTGGACGACCAGACCAATCCTCCGCCAGCTGGTGATGAAGCTCAGTAGGCTTTATGTCTAAGTTTAAGTAATTATGTTTTTGTAGATACACTTCGTTTGCAAACGCTGCCATGTTGGCTTTTCTTTTGATAAACAGTGCTGTACTGACTGGGGTCATGTTTACTCCTTCTAGAAGGGGTGTGACCCACACTTTTGTAGACAAAAACCTCTCGACTAGAGTCATGTTTACTTCTTATGGAAGGGGTGTGACTCATGCTTTTGTAGACAAAAACTTCGTGACGTGAGTTATGTTTACTCCTTATGGAAGGGGTGTGACTCAACGATCACTTATATGCTAGTTGTTTTTGTGGTTTTTCCTTGACTTATTCTTCTTGCATTGTTCAATCGTGATAAATTCGGAAGAAGTCTTCTTGATGACCTTCTTTTATAAAATGCACGACGAGGACATCTAACTTGATGAATTTAGAAGGGGTCGCCTTGGCGACCTTCTTTTACGATATATACCGCTTGGGTATTTAACTTGACAAAATTCAGAAGGGGCTTCTTGACGACCTTCTTTCGTAGCATGCACCACGTGGGTGTCTAACTTGATCAATTCAGAAGGGGTTTTCTTGACGACCTTTTTTCATAGCATGCACCACGTGGGTGTCTAACTTGATAAAATTCAGAAGGAGTCTTCTGGATGACCTTCTTTCATAGTATGCACCACGTGGGTGTCTAACTGGATAAAATTCAGAAGGAGTCTTCTTGACGACCTTCTTTCATAGCATGCGCCACGTGGGTGTCTAACTTGATAAAATTCAGAAGGAGTCTTCTTGACGACCTTCTTTCATAGTATGCACCACGTGGGTGCCTGACTTGATAAAATTCAAAAGGAGTCTTCTCGACGACCTTCTTTCATAACATGCACCACGTGGGTGTCTGACTTGATAAAATTCAGAAGGGGTCTTCTTGACGACCTTCTTTCATAGCGTGCACCACGTGGGTGTCTAACTGTCCTCCGAGGGGCATCTGTTTCGATGACTCCCTTCTGGATATATCCTCCGAGGGGCATGTTATTTAATGACACCCTACTGGATATTGCACCACGTGGGTGTCTGATTGTCCTTCGAGGGGTATCTGTTTCGATGACTCCCTTCTGGATATATCCTCCGAGGGGCATGTTATTTAATGACGCCCTACTGGATATTGCACCACGTGGGTGTCTGACTGTCCTCCGAGGGGTATCTGTTTTGATGACTCCCTTCTGGACATATCCTCCGAGAGGCCTGTTATTTAATGACGCCCTATTGGATATTGCACCACGTGGGTGTCTGACTGTCCTCCGAGGGGTATCTATTTCGATGACTCCCTTCTGGACATATCCTCCGAGGGGCCTGTTATTT
>BKZX01028629.1:73407-87846 GCA_014362285.1 Fagus crenata
TCGAGGGCAGTTTTGGAGGTCTTCCGGAACTCAAAATGGGTCATGCATCATATCACCGGAAAGCTCTCGCCGTCCTCTTTCCAACGGTATAAAGTTTGCACGAATCGGAGTTCGGACAAGAGAGTTATTGCTCCTGGAAGTCGGGGTGTCGGAGCTGTTTTTGTGCGCTTTTCCAGTGAAGATTCCGGCCAGATGGGGGATGCTATCGGCGAACCGAGAGTTCCACGTCGTAGCCGGAGTCGTTATCTTTCCAACGCACCCGGGCTCGCGGATCAACTTTTTACTCCCAACGCGTTTTTTCTCAAATCTTGTCCCAATTCGCGCGCGTTTTTGACCTAGCTCCTGATGTCGGATTTCGACGTTCTTGGTACCGTCGGAAAGCTTGCGCTGCCTACTTTTGCAAGGTTCTAGATTTGTGGGAATCCGAGCTTGGGTTAGCGAGATATAGTCCCGCGAACAGAGGCCACCGGAGTGTTTTTGGTCCGTTTGAGGGCAGTTTTCCGATCGTGATTCCGGCTAGACCCGGTAAAATCTCGGCGATCCGAGAGTTCCACGTCGTGCATGAGTGTGTCTTCTTTCCAACGTGTCCGGGCTTGCGGATCAACTTGTTGCGAGCCAGGAAGACTCTGCGCGCAAGCGTGGCAACGTCGGCGGAAAAGTTCCGGAAACTTTAGCACAACCTTATTTTGTCGACCCGTTTTCACGTGCATGGTAGACGTAGCTCCCGATGTTGGATTTCGACGATCTTGGTATCGTCGGAAAGCTCATGCTACCTATTTTCCAAAGGTACAGGCCTTGCACAGAGGCGAGCTTGGGTTCGCAAGATATGATCTTGCGAACAGAGGTCGTTGGAATGTTCCTTATGCCAAGGGGTCATCTTCTGATTGGGATTCCGGCCTAACCGGATGAGCTCTTGACGATCCGGAAGTTGCACGTCGTAGCTGGAGTGACCCTCTCGTATAAAGATCTTGGCTCGCGGACCAAGTTACAGCGGGTCGGAGAGAATCTTTGCGCAAACATTGGCTCCCAAATAGACTATTTTGTCAATAACACTTAGCAAAATTTGGCTAAGTGTTGGACCGTTTTTTCGCAGTTTTGACCATAACTCCCTTATTTCTCGTCCGTTTTCGGCCCGTAAAGTACCAAATCGAAGCTCTCATCACACTTTACACAATGGTCAGGGGGTGGTCAGTTCGATTCAACTTTTGGTCAGGTCAGCGGTCTGGTCAAACCTTGGTCAAACTTGGTCAAAACTCTTCGAACTTTGGGAAATATATTCCGGACCACGTTTTGCGGCTTTTTTGGCATGGTGGACCCCAGTCAGGTTGGAAACGGCTTGGTCAAACCCCGGTCAAACTTGGTCAACCCTGGTCAAACTTGGTCAACTCTGGTCGAATTTGGTCGAAGTTGGTCAAACCTCCTCGAACTTTGGGAAATGTGCTCTGGGTAGCATCCTGGGATTATTTTGAAGTGAAGGGCCCCCGTCAGGTCGGTCCGGCTTGGTCCGGGCTATCCCATTTTGCGTGCCGACACCCGAGAAAATCCCGTGGGTAAAAATAGGGTTATGATAGTTGCCCCTTCTTTGTTTGGCGTTTCTTAGCACAAGGAACGTCGGACAAAGAATAAATGACTCGATTTTTACTTGCTCGGATTTTCTCGGTTTCCGTGTTTGGCTAAGTTTGCCGCGCAGTTCATCTTGGTTTGCGTGGCAGCCCTTCTGGGGTCCAAATGGACATTCCGAGGGTTGAGGAGGATTGGACGGGGTGCGAGGAGGCGGCTCGTGGTTCGAAAAGTCAACTTGGTGCGGAGGTGGAGACTGGCGCGTGATCATCACGCGCCGCGCGTGATGATGGCGCGCGCGGCCCCACTTTTATTCACGCCGCGCGACTCTTTGGCCCCATTTCTTCCTTTTTCCTTTCCTTTTCCTCTCTGGACCCCACTTCGCCCCTTCTTGCTCTTTTACTCATATCTTGCTATCCGGGACTCCGATTGACGAACCGTTTTCGCCTACGCACTCTACGAGTAAGCACCTTCCCATCCCCACCATTTATTTCAGCTTTAAAAGGTCGAAATGTGCTGATATGGTCATTCTCTTTTTTGTGTCTTTTGGTCTTTTTCTCATGATCCAGGACTCCGATCGACGATCAGTTTTCGCCTACGCGTCCTACAGGTAAGCACCTTTCCATCCCCACCCTTCTTTTCAATTTTGAACGGTCGGATTATTTGTTTCTTTTTTTTTTTTTTGTCTTATGCTTTTTTCTTGTTCACTTCTGCTTTTATTTCCTTTTGTTTAACATGTCATTGTATGTTTTGGGATGCATTACATACTTAGCAAACATGTTAGTGCACAAAAATTGCATTTTATGTATATGAATGTGTGCATGTACAAATGAGCCTTCGTAGACACACATGCACACACACATGTGTTTGGAAACACATGAGATGAGGGATATGAATTTTTTTGAGACAGAATATTTATTGTGATGCTTGTATACATTATTATTGTATTTTTTTTTGGGGCACTATGTCGTGCATTTATTGCTTTTTGGAGCTGCGTTGCCACGCACGTATATTTTTTTTATGGGACATATTTTGAAAATTATGGGTTGGGTTTAGGACTTGCCTTATTTAGATTTGGGACCCAAGTGGGTCCCGCAATGAAGAAGAATTTTGACTTGTCTTGGAAATTCTTCTGAACCTTCCGTGAAAATTTGGGATTTGAAACTTGTTTCAAATTTCAATTCAGGGATAATTTGGCTTGGATGACCATCCAAGTCTCAAACTGGGTAATCCGACGGTTTGGATCCTTAAATCCAAACACGTTAGGGATGATTTGGCTTAGGTGACCACCCAAGTCTCAAATCGGGTAATGTAACGGTTTGGATCCTCAAATCCAAACACGTCGGGGATGATTTGGCTTGGGTGACCACCCAAGTCTCAAATTGGGTAATCCAACGGTTTGGATCCTCAAATCCAAACACGTTAGGGATGATTTGGCTTGGGTGACCACCAGAGTCTCAAATCGGGTAATGTAACGGTTTGGATCCTCAAATCCAAACACGTGGGGGATGATTTGGCTTGGATGACCGCCCAAGTCTCAATTGGGTAATCCAACGGTTTGGATCCTCAAATCCAAACACGTTAGGGATGATTTGGCTTGGGTGACCACCCAAGTCTCAAATCGGGTAATGTAACGGTTTAGATCCTCAAATCCAAACACGTCGGGGATGATTTGGCTTGGGTGACCACCCAAGTCTTAAACCGGGCATGATTCGGCCTGAGTGACTACTCAGGTCTCGAATCGGGGATGATTTGGCTTGGGTGACCACCCAAGTCTCAAACCGGGAATGATTCGGCCTGAGTGACTACTCAGGTCTCGAATCGGGGATGATTTGGCTTGGGTGACCACCCAAGTCTCAAACCGGATAACTGTGATTTGACATTTCGTCCAAATCATAATTTAGTAGTTAGACCTATTTTGGAAATTCATCCAAGTGGTCAAGGAAAAATTGTTTGTTTGTTTGTTTGCATAATTTTGAACTCTGTGTATTTCCTATATCTTTTGAGGATGAGATATACCTGATTTCTCTGATTCTTGGATTGCTTTGTTGTGCTCTTTGCAGATGTCAGGTCAGGGGAGTGGTAGTAGGGGCCCGCGCCGGTCTGATCGTCTTGCCAAGGTGTCATAACCCCATTTTTACCCACGGGATTTTCTCGGGTGTCGGCACACAAAACGGGACAGCCCGGACCGAGCCAGCATGATCCGACGAAGCCTCTCCACATCAAATACACCCAAGAAGAAGGTCCGGGACACATTTCCCAAGGTTTGACCAAGTTTGACCGGGGTTGACCAAGTTTGACTAGGGTTGACCGAAGTTTGACCGAGATTTGACCGAGCCGTTCCCAGCCGGACTAGGGTCCACCTTGCCCGGAAACCCTCAAAATGTATTCTGGGATACATTTCCCAGAGTCTGGAGGGCTTTGACCAAATTCGACCAAGTTTGACCGAGGTTGACCAAGTTTGACCAAGGTTTGACTGGACCGTTGACCAGACTAAAAGCTGAATCGAACTGACCGCTCCTGGACCATTCTGAAGAACTTGATGAGAGCTTCGATTCGACACTTTACGGGCCAAAAACGGACGAGAAACGAGGGATTTATGGTCAAAACTGCGAAAAAAACGGTCCAACACTTAGCCAAATTTTACTACGTGTTGTTGACAAAACGGCCTACTTGGGAGGCAACGTTTGCGCAAAGACTCTCTCTGACCCGCTGTAACTTGGTCCACGAGCCAAGACCCTTAGGCAAGAGGTTCACTTCAGCTACCGCACGCAACTTTCGAATCGTCAAGAGCTCCTCCGGTCAAGCCGGAATCTCAATCAAAAGATGACCCCTTGGCATAAGGAACATTCCAACGGCCTGCGTTCGCGGGATCATATCTTGCAAACCCAAGCTTGCCTCTGTGCAAGGCCTGTACCTTTGGAAAATAGGTAGCATAAGCTTTCCGACGATACCAAGATCGTCGAAATCCGACATCGGGAGCTACGTCTACCGTGCACGTGAAAACAGGCCGACGAAATAAGGTTTTGTTGAAAGTTCCGGAATTCTTCCACCGACGTTTCCACGCTTGCGCGCAGAGTCTTCCTGACTCGCAACAAGTTGATCCGCGAGCCTGGGCGCGTTGGAAAGAAGACACATTCATGCATGACGTGGAACTCTCGGATCGCCAAGATTTTACCGGGTCTAGCCGGAATCCTGATCGGAAAACTGCCCTCAAAGGGACCAAAAACACTCCGGTGGCCTCTGTTCGCGGAGCCATATCTCACAAGTCTAAGCTCGGATTTCCGCAAATCCGGAACCTTGCAAAAGTAGGCAACGCAAGCTTTCCGACAGTACCAAGAACGTCGAAATCTGACATTAGGAGCTAGGTCAAAAACGCGCGCGAACTGGGACAAGATTTGAGAAAAAACGCACTGGGAGTAAAATGCGTTTTTCCTCCCGGACAGCCGCCTTCGCGCGCAGAGTCTTTCCTGCTCGCAACAAGTTGATCCGCGAGCCCGGGTGCGTTGGAAAGATAACGACTCCAGCTACGACGTGGAACTCTCGGTTCGCTGATAGCATCCCCCGTTTGATCGGAATCTTCACCGGAAAAGTGCACAAAAACAGCTCCGACACCCCGACTTCCGGGAGCCATAACTCTCTCATCCAAACTTCGATTCATGAAAACTTTATACCGTTGGAAAGAGGACGTCGAGAGCTTTCCGGTGATATGCTGCATGACCCATTTTGAGTTCCAGAAGACCTCCAAAACTGCCCTAAAAAATCGGATAAAAAAAAGATACGCGCGCGAGAATCGAGGAAGTGCAGACAGCTGTCTTGGGAGGTGTGCACGCGAGGCGCGCCACCATCACGCGCCGCGCGCAATCATGGAGCGCCCCGCGTGCACGCCCCCCCTATAAATAGAGCCTCCCCCCCCCTCTCATTTGCACACAATTTTGCTCGGTCACTAGGCCTTCTAGAGCGTAGAATAGGCAAAAAATAGGGGTTTAGGGGGTTTTAGGAAGGGTTTTTGGGTAGTTTTAGAGAGAGAGACTCCTCTCTAGGTAATCTCTCTCTCTCTAAGCTCTTTCTCTCTCTAAACTCTTTTCTTTAGGGATTTTGGGGTGTTTTTAGAGTGAGAAGCATCTACTAGGTGCTTCTCTCTCTAACCTCTCCTCATCTTCCCCCCTCCCTCTCTCTCTCTCTCTCATTCTTTTGAGTTCATTTATTGTTCTATTTTACATTCTTTAGTTCATTTTAGTTCATTTATGCTTTACTAGTTTATTTATTGTCTATTTATCGCTTTATTTACATTTTCTAGTCATTTATCACTTTATTTACATTTTCTAGTCATTTATCGCTTTATTTACATTTACTACGCACTTGTGAATATATATATTGTTGTGATTACCCCCCTTCCCCCGGTGTGTTTTAGTACGGAAATATTGAGTGGCTTTGGCGGCTCACTTAAGACCTCTAACGAGGCCGTGACAACCATGTTAGCCCACGAGGTCTTGACCCGAAAAATACACCGGCCCCTTGTGTTTTAGTACGGCAAATATTGAGTAGCTTTGGCTCAGTTGCGTAAGACCTCTAACGAGGCCGTAACAACCTTGTTAGCCTACGAGGTATTTGACCCGAAAAATACATCCCCATGTTTAAATACCGTCATTTATCGTTTTATTTACATTTTATACGCACTTGTGAATATTATGTTGTGATTATCCCTTTCCCCGTATTTTAGTACGGCAAATATTGAGTAGCTTTGGCTCAGTTACGTAAGACCTTTAACGAGGCCGTAACAACCTTGTTAGCCTACGAGGTATTTGACCCGAAAAATACATCCCCACGTGTAAATATTGTCATTTATCGCTTTATTCACGTTTACTACATTGCGCGTATTATATTGTGAATATTGTCATTTTCTCCCCTTTTTCCCCTTTGTAAAAATGGGCGTGATAATCCTAATTGGTCGTGGTGGACTATGTAAGACCTCAAAGAGGCTTTAACCACCACGTAATTCCATAAGGCATTGGACCCATGAAAATCCCATGCTTTAAATTCCATTATTGCTTTAAGTATATTTATCGCTTTCCGCAATGCTTTAAATACATTTATCGCTTTATTTTTACGCGCTTGTGAATATATTGCGTTGTCATTATCCCCGTTTCCCGTAAAAATGGACATGATAATCCCGATTGGTCGTGATGGTTTATGTAAGACCTCAAGGAGGCATTAGCCATCACGTAATTCCATAGGGTATTGGATCCACAAAAACACTCTTTTTCAAACCCGGTTATTTACATTATTTACTACGTTGTTGTAAATATTGTTCATATTTCATTGTTTTGATTTGGGGCATGAAAATGCTGAACGGTATTGGTGGTTTAGGTAAATCTTTTCACATAGTACTAAACCCCCATGTAAATCCATGAGGTGTTGGACCCGCAAAACCCCCGTGTAAGCCCGAAAAGGCGTTGAAACTCATTTCCAAAACAGTTTTTCTCATTTAAGTCCTATTTGGCTTCGCGGGTTTAGGTAAATCTTTTCAAATAGTACTAAACCCCCGTGTAAGCCCAAAAAGGCATTGAAACCCATTTCAAAAACATTTTTTCTCATTTAAGTCCTATTTGGCTTCGCGGGTTTAGGTAAATCTTTTCAAATAGTACTAAACCCCCGTGTAAGCCCGAAAAGGCGTTGAAACTCATTTCCAAAACAGTTTTTCTCATTTAAGTCCTATTTGGCTTCGCGGGTTTAGGTAAATCTTTTCAAATAGTACTAAACCCCCGTGTAAGCCCGAAAAGGCATTGAAACCCATTTCAAAAACAATTTTCTCATATAAGTCCTATTTGGCTTCGCGGGTTTAGGTAAATCTTTTCAAATAGTACTAAACCCCCGTGTAAGCCCGAGAGGCATTGATTTTTCCTTGGATTGCATTATTTTATTCATGTAAACCCTAAGGTGGTGTCGGGATTTGAATAAGCCTTTCAAATAGCATCGAACCCCGGCCCCACGAGGTCTTGACCCTTTCCCTAAAATTCTCATGAATTACACCTTGTCATTTTCAGTTAAATGTTGCATTTATGTCATCTCATACTTATGATTGATGTACTGCTAACATACCATGATCATCCTATTTTGTCATACTTGTGATTCATGTGCTGCGAACATACCATGATTACTTGTATGAACATTCTACTTGCTTTCATACTCTTTCTTGTGATTTGTGTGCCGTGAACATGCCATGATTACTTGTTTGAGTGTTTATTGCTTCAATATAAAAATGTGATTAAAATACTCTTTGCCATGAAAACTTTAAAAAGAGTAAACATGGTAATGTGGGCGTTAGAAACAAAATTGGTGCAATCCAAGGGCTACGGCTCGCCCTGGCTTTTGGACACCATGGTATGAGTCCTTTACACGGGGGCGTGGCTGGTACGTGCTTTCGTGTAAGGGATTCTACATGTTCTAACCCCCATAGGATCATGGTCTAAAATTCCCCAAAGTGTGAATTAATCATCTAAAACCCCGCCATTTGACGGACCGCTTTACTCTTGGAAATCAAGGGTAAAGAGATCCCGAATATGGCATCAAAAACATTAATTCTTTGTCCCGGCACTAGGTGTTAGGATTTCAAGTATATCCTACCACCGAAATGCCCGGAAATTTAAAAAATACAAAGATAAAAGGGACGGTGAAATAAAGAGTCTAATCAAAACCAAATGAGGTCAAAATGCATTTGCCATTCTTGGTATATTGCTCGACTAAATTTGGGACATTTGTTCATAATTAAAACCAACAACTTAGGCTTAGCAAATAAAGAAAACATTAGAAAGGAGGTAACCGTTTCTTAACGGATGTCGTGGGGTGCCTAACACCTTCCCCACGCAGAAGCAAACCCCCGAACCCATCTCTGGTTCAAGACCATTTTTGTAATAGATGTCTAAATAAGATAAAATCTATTAGACATAGGTGCCCAATCACACCTTAGAATTTCCCATGGTTGGTGGCGACTCCAAATTTGCGCTCACACGCACACACGTACACAAGTTCCCACACACACACACAACTCATATCTCGAAACGGAAAAGAGATAGAGACACACACACACTCGCCAAATGGGGGTCGGTATCTAGGAAAATAAAAAGAAAAAGAAACTTAGAGAATTTTTCCGCCGGTGTCGACACAAGGGCAAGGCTATAGCTTATGAGCCTGAGAGTCCTCCTGATACCGATGACGAGTGCGACGCCATGGAGGACGTTCGTACTCGTGCTGATGCTTCTATTGCCCGGAACCTGCAGGCGAAGCTTGATGCCGAGGCTGCTGGTTTACCTTCTTGTGTTGCTCGGCCTCCTTCCCGGCCTGGTATTACTATTGGTCGCAGTGCTAGGCCCTTTGGCACACCTCGCCAGCCTACTGCAGCGTCAACGGTTGCTCCTCCTGCCAGATCGAAGAGGCAGAGATCCGACCGCCCTCCTCTTTTCGCGGATCCTATACCAGAGGATTATGCTGCACCGGGGTTCAGGTATCCTCCCCATGGTGGCATTCGACCGCGTTATCCCGTCACCACTCCGGTGGTGGATACGCCACTCCTGACGGGCCTCCATGGCCATCCCTCATCTTCGGTCCGTCGTTGTGAGGTATTTGTGTATGGACACTCTTCTCTGTCTTGCTTTTTTGCATTCTTTCGTACTGACGCTTTTCTTTCTGACTTTGTGCAGGATCCTCCCGCGAGCATTGGTTGGGGCGGATGGTCTGAGTTTTGTCAGCTTCTGGAGATTGCTCGTCCAGAGTATAGAGATTTTCTAGTGGAGTTAGGCTTTGGTCCCTTCCTCAGCATCCGCTATGTTCATGTGTGGCACCCCTTGGTGAGGTGCTAGGTGGAGAGGTTCTTCCATCACACGGGGACTATCCATCTTAGCACCTGCGAGATGGGGGTGCTCCCTGTTGACTGGAGTGCCATTCTGGGCATTCGCTTTAGGGGTAGGATTCCTCCTAGCGATCCTGTGCCCGATTTCGAGGCCCTGGAGATTCTAGGCATCGATGATCCGGCCGCCATTGTGGGTAAGAAGCTTTTCTACTTGAGGATCAGTTATCTGAGGGATCTCCTGGTGAGGGAGATAGAGGAGCCTCCTACGGAGCTGCGATATCGCTAGTGGACTGCCTACTTTATCTTCAGCTGCTTCCTTGGGAATGACAAGTCTACCATTCCCACACCCATTATCGGCATGTTCCGAGATATTGATGATCTGAGGGATTATGACTGGGGAGCACTGACGTACGGGTTTTACATCCGGGGCTTGCGCTGCTTCTCTCGTCGACAGACCGCCAGTTTCCTCGGCTTCTGGCAGTTCACTCTCTTCTGGGCATTCGAGCATTTTGCAGTATTCGCTCCTAGCAGACTTCCAGCGGCTCCTGATTCTGTATTTCCTCTTGCTAGGCGATGGGACTCGGCTTGGATCCAGCGATTGACCACCCACACGCTTACGGAGTGCCGTACGACGGTGGATTGCATTAGGGACATTGACATTGTTTTTCAGCCTTACTCCACATACTTGCTTGAGTGTCCTGAGGTGTTCAGGGCTGTGGAGTTATCTCGTTTGCGGATATGGATTCAATCTCCGAGATCTTGGGAGCTCTTGATGGGCGAGAGGACCTTGCGGCAGTTGGGTGGTGAGGCTCTTGTCCCCGTGGATCCTCCTCAGCTGATGACCATCGAGGATTACATCCCGCTTGCTCCGATCGATTCCTATGTGGTGGGTGTTGAGGTTTATCCATATCTGATTCGGGCTGACGTGCCATACCGGGAGTGGTTTGAGCAGGTCTCCTTGGGGCCTCTGATGTCCCTTCACGAGGTTGAGGGTGGCCGGGTCATGGGCAGATCGGCCATGGACAGCCATCTTTTTCAGTCTTCTGGAGAGTTTGAGCGGCTTCAGAATGAGATACTGCATCTTCAGCTTGAGCTGTCAGTCTGTGAGGATCGCTATAAAGTCGATATGGATCGACTATAGGAGGAGGCGGCGCATCGAGAGGGAGAGATGACTCAGATGCGAGCCGACTTGGCCTGGAGTCAGAGGGATTTGGATTCTCGAGATGCAGAGGTGGCTCGTTTTGCTGCCACCGTATGGAGATTAGAGGAGCAACTTCAGGGTATGGGCATTACTCTTGTTACTGGAGTTGGCTCGTCCGGTTTTGGTCAGACTTCTTCCCCGCCACCTACTGATCCCGTTTCTCGAGACTGGTTCTTCGACGACCTTCCTTCTCTATGATGTATATCTTTTCTTTCTTTTTCTTTTTGGGGCCTTGTATTCCGGCCAGCCATTTTTGTATTTACATGGATTGTACAGACATTGATTATTGTACATATGACACTTGTGGTTTATAGATATTGTTTATGGTTATGTGTATGGCTATGTGTATGGATATGTGTTTATGGATATCAGTTTATGGACTTGTATGGATGTATTTCTAGATGTATGGATGTGCTTTTGGCTATGTGTTTATGGCTATGGCTATGTGTTTGTGGCTATGTGTATGGGTATCGGGTCTCGATCCTTCGCGAGGCCCGGTTCGATAAATATCGGGGCTTACCTTTCCTTGGGGCCCGTTTCCATCATCATTGGGACTTACTCCTCCATGAGGCCCATTTCCATCAACATCGGGACTTACTCCTTCACGAGGCCCATTTCTATCAATGTCGGGACTTACTCCTTCACGAGGCCCATTTCAACAAATTTTGGGTCTTACTCTTTCACGAGGCCCATTTCTATCAATGTCGGGACTTACTCCTTCACAAGGCCCATTTCTATTATCATTGGGTCTTACTCCTTCACGAGGCCCATTTCAGCAACTCTTGGGTCTTACTCCTTCACGAGGCCCATTTCTATCAATGTCGGGTCTTACTCCTTCATGAGGCCCATTTCGGATAACTCTTTCGAATTTTTCCAATCTTTCTCCTGACAAAAATGGAAAAATTTGCGCCAGTGTGTAGCGTTGAATAAATTTTTCTAGCTTCTTGAAGATAGAAAAATTTTGCCCCAGTGTGGAACAATGCATGCTGATGCGGAATCCCGGATTTCTTCCTCTATCTCCTTTGCATCGGATTGCGATAGCCACCCGAGAGTCGAACTATTTTCCTTCGAAATTTTTCAAAACCCTTTTGAAAAATTTTGGCCCAGTATGGAATATCGAAACAAATTTTTCCAGCTTCTCGAAGATGGAAAAATTTTGCCCTAGTATGGCGTTATCTTGATCGGTACGAGTTTCCAAACTCTTCATGCACATACTTCTTGGTTTGGTCCAAACTAACTGCCCGAGTCTCGAACCAGCTCTTCTTCACAATTTTTCAGTTTACTGAAAAATTTGCCCCAGTGTGGAATCACACTTGTCGATGCAGAATCTAAATTTCCGCTTCTGTCCCTTTTGCCCTGGATCGAGACAGCTGTTCGAGTGTTAAGCCGCTTCTCCTTCAAAATTTTTCAAAACCGCTTTTGAAAAATTTGCCCCAGTGTGTTGTCAAATTCAATCATGAGACATCCCTCAGTTGCTTCTTAACTTTTCCGGTCTTCTCAGTGCTGACAACATGCTCCTGGTCATTAGCTCATCTGGTCAGTCTGTCTGATGCTCTTGATCATTTGGTCAAACAACACTTTCTCAATCTTCGATCCGTCCGTTCAAACCTTTGATTCTTTCATCACATTCTTGATGGTGGTAGCCCTCTCTTGATCTCTGGTTTGTCTTCTAATTTTTCTGCTCTTAGAAAAATTGCCTCAGTGTGATGCAACAAGATTAATGGTGAGACCCATGGATAAGCCAAAGGTTTGTCACACGTTTTCCCTAATTCAGGCCTCATTTCTCTCTCCGAAACCTTTCTCGCGTTGCTCTTCAGAATTCCTTATTCCCGAGTTTCGATATCGTCACCGATTTGGGAGGTTCTGCAGGAGGCATCCATTTGCCTGGATGATGTAGATCTTCAATGACCTAGGAATCTTCCTCGGTATCAACATCCATGTCTACTGAGTGTGTTTATGATGAGAAATTTCTTTCCAATTTCCTGAAAATTTTGAATACCACCCACGGCTTGGTAGAACCAAGGAAAAATTCCCCCAGTATCAAGGTTGAGACTGGGGCCTGGCCTTCGTTTTCTGTGGACAACATTTGACCCAAGCCAGTGTATGGGATTGTGTTTGGGCATTTTCTGGTTAAGGCATGCTGTTTGAAGGGAGTCTAGGGAGAAAGTGCTCAACATCTTTCAGGGGTTTTTGGCCAGTGGCTTGATTGGTGGTTTAGAGGGTGAAATGAATTTCATAGGTTGTTGCAATTCTGCACAAATCCTTCTTTGAAAAATTTTCCTCATTCAAGATTTCGAGGACTGTTTTTTTAGAAAATCATTTTTCAAATCTTTTTATTCTTGGAAAATCATTAAAGAGTATAATCTTTTGAAAATTCTTTCAAATGCATGCATCGTCTGAGAGAGGCTAGGCAAAGCCTTGTTTCCTTTATAGTTAATGGGTGCCTCTGCTCAACAACCATCCCTTACCGAGGATGGAAAGCGTGGTTCCTCGGGTTAATCTGTTTGGCATTATCTTGTGAGTTTTCTGAGTCAGCTTTTCTTTTATTTCTTTTTGAATTGGGGTGAGGCTTCAAACATTGAAGTCACTCTTATTTGGCCCAAAGGCCATGGTACAAAATGGACAGTGCCCTTTATGAGATACGACCTCTTGAAGGTGCGTGATCTAGATTCCATCATTACCAGTTTTTGACCAAAAGTTCGTTGCTACATGACCAACTGATCATCGATGATCAGTGAGGTCTTTGTTGGCTTGTAACGTGGCCTTGGGGTTAAAAGGGTGCTTGAAACGAAGGATATAAGGCTCAAAATTACTTCATGATGTTTCCTTGGCGCAAGCTCTTTAGGCTAAGCAGTTGCTCCCAGTTAGGAAGGACTTTCAAAGGACCGTAATGTAAGGCTTTGGTTCTCTTAGGCTTATGGGAGGATAATTTTGGCTTCGAAATTACTTGAGGGGTTTTCCTAAAGTCAAGGATTACTCTTCGCTTGAATTTCACTCCATGAAGCACTACCCTAGTCCTCAATTTGAATATTTCGCTAGACTCTCCTATTCACTGAGTTTAGCTTTCCTTAGGTTGACTTTTTCTTCAGTTTTTGGACTTCTTTTCCCCTTTCGTTTTGGGGAATTCACTTGATTGACTTTGTTTCCTTCGAAAATCTCATTAACTCACTTTGTTCGCTTTTACCTAGTGTGAGACTTTCACAACCATCTAACCCACCCCAGTGTGGGGGGTAATCCTTGACTGGTTTTTCATAGAAGAAAAACGAACAGGCTCAACTTGGTTAGCAAGTGGCATTTTTTCTACAAGCGGGAGGATAGTTGAACAGAGGCCTTTTCCGTCATCCTGAGTACTAACTTCTTAGCCTAGAGAGCTTAAGTGCCATTTCATAAATCCGGGTGAATTTTCTTTTAAAAATATATTTTTTGGATCAGCGGGGTTTACAAGCGGTATAACTGTTTGGATAGTAGAAACAATGCCTACATCATTTCATATCCAATCAATTGGTCAGTGAAGTTAGAACTTTTAGTCACCTACTGGTTTAAGATCACACCAACATTGGTCGTGAAAATTCGGAATCATGTGCAAAAGATTTAAGTGCTTCATGTGTTTGAGAAAAAGTGTTTCGGGTGTGGGTGTTCAGAGAACACATGCCGCTCTTTCTCAGTAGTGGATAGTAATTTTACTTAGACACTTCATTTTCCATGAGCGGAACTATGGTGTTGACTCATCCCTCTCATGGATGCATGCATTTCAAACAAATCTTTTTGTGATTTTGAATTTATTATGCACATTTTTTGGAAAAGCATAGATTTTGGAAAATTTGTACAA
>BKZX01028629.1:87946-104976 GCA_014362285.1 Fagus crenata
CTACTTAGTGTGTACTTCTTCCTTTTCGGTGGTGGTGATGTCTGGGTCTTAAGAATTCATCCTTGGCGATACGGGATCCAGGCTCCTGTGCTCCTTGAAATGGTTCGCTCTGTCTGATCTCTCGATGTCTCATTGGCACGAAAGCCAAGTGTTAACTTAGCCTTCTTTGTGGGAATAGTATGCATACTTGGCTTCCTAGCTTAGACCATGAAAGGTACATCTGGCTCCGAGTGACCAAGCCCTTGCTGTAACGGCCCAAAAACAAAACAAAAGAAATAATAATAATAATAATAATAAGAAGAAGAAGACAAAAGACAACTCTAGAAACCCACCCCCCACCTCACGTGCCCACCTAACCCAATTCACCCCTACCACTCATATTTTCTTCTAGAACTCTCTCATTCACCCGTAACTCTCCCCCTCTCTTTCAGTTTCTGTTTTTTTTCAGCAGCACATACTCTCTCCCCTACCTCTCATTCGGTCACTCTCACACTCTCTCTCTCTCACCGGTTAACCACTACAACCACCGGCGGAATTCCGGTAGGATTTACCGGAGGAAACCTATAGGAGACTTTCTAAGCTCCATTTACTTCAAATATTTTAAGGTAAAAGCTTTATGTTTAAGGTTTTTATATTTGGTTAGTTTCTTTCCAAATCTAAGTAGCCTTTGTGTTATATGTGATTTAGTTTGAGTAATCTTATGATATTTATGTGATTAAGGAAATGAGTTTTGATTGTGGTGGATTTATTTGAGGAATAGTTAGGGGTTTTTGATAAAAGTGTTTATGGTGGTTTCTCTATGGTGAGAATTTAAGGATTTTGGATTCCAAATGTTAATAGTGATTGGATTTAATTTTCCATATCAATTAGTGTATTTGGGTTAGTTGAGGTTCTAGATGATTTTGGTTGATAGGCTTGCTCATTGTCTTTTATAGGTTCAATTTAATCTCCTAGGAGCATTGGAGATTAGGATTTTGAGCAGTTGCAGGTAAGTAGATTCTTAATGGGATTTTTAGAAAAATAATCATCATTGCATATGAGATTTATTTAAAGGTTATAAACACATTTTGGAAATTATTGTGAAATTATACTTTTCCTAAGGGGTTTTGTTTTTAAACCTTAGTATTTATTTATTTATGAGATAATGCATTATATTTGATATTGCATTTGGGGAAATGCATGATTTGCTAGATTGGATATTTTATAAGCATCTTTCATTAATCCTTGAGAAGTTATTTGATAAAGTTATTGGATTGGTGTGATTTCTAAAGATGCTTTATCATTGATGTTGTTGTTTGAGATATGTTTTGGAAACTTTTAAAGATTTGGGAATTATTTGGATAAATGACAAGCTTTGTGAATACTTTGAATGTTGAAAAGATTGTATTTTTATTATGTTAACTTGTGAGCTATTTTGGTTGTTTTACTCTTGTGCCAAGACAATTGTGATTATATGGTGATTACCCAGCTGGATGCCGTTTACTTGTGGGCCTAACGAAGCCCCTAGTAGAATCACAACCTACCTGTGGGCCTAACGAAGCTCCTGGTAGTAACACAACTTACCTGTGGGCCTAACGAAGCTCCTGGTAATAACACAACTTACCTGTGGGCCTAACGAAGCTCCTGGTAGAGATAAAGTTGTTTGGTCTTTTATCTGTGGGCCTAACGAAGCTCCTGGTAGAAGCCAAGTTATGAGGTCTTTATCTGTGGGCCTAACGAAGCTCCTGGTAGAAGCCTAGTTGTGTGGTCTTTTACTTGTGGGCCTAACAAAGCTCCTAGTAGAAGCCTTGTCACGTGGCCTTGAGTATTTGTTTGTGGTTTTATGCTTTTGAAACGTATTGGAAAATTTATGGCTCACATGGTGTATTATGTTGTTTCAGTATTCATATCTTGAAAAGCTTGGTGTGGTATTATTCTTTCTAAATATTTCAGATTATTGCAAGGAAAATGATTTTGAGAGAATTTGTATAAAAGTTTCCAAATATACGTTATGTTTTGTAACATGCTTTAGTATCAATAAACTTGTATTTCCCCTAACCCCATTATTTATCTACTTACTGGGCTTTAGCTCATTCGTTTCAATTATGATTTTTACAGAGTAGGCAGAGACTCAGCAAGCTAAAATTTTTGTGGGTTTGCAGTAGTTAGACAACTACTCTGTGGAGGCTGGATTTTTTTTGGTAGTTCAACCTTAGGTGTGTTAGACCCAGAGTTGTTGCTGGGGTTGCACATCCTAAGAGATATTTTGTATAGGAATACCGAAATGTAATTATATGTAATTATGTACAGACCTCCATTCTTTTGTGGCCAATGGTCAATGTAAGAGTTATAAAGCTCTGACATTATTTTGAGGACGTATATATATGTATGAACTTATGGATTAGTGGATTAGAACTTTTGATAATGGACTTTTGATATTCTAAGTTGACAAACAGTTATGAAATGGTTTGAGAAAAATTTACAGGTGTTTGGGTTGTAGTTTTCTCATGCACTAGACCCTGTTGGGTCTGGGGCGTGACACCTGCATCTTCCGTTTGAGTGCCATGCATCTGCTGGCGCGGTATTCGGCTTTATCCTCTGAGAGTATTGGTAGCATGGTCAAATGAACTGGCTGAATGCCACAGGTAGTGGGCCCTTGAAACTGAGGAGAAGGGATGACGGTCTCATCTTTGCAATGCTCTGGGGGCCATGCAATGATCACACTTGGAGTAGAGCCCTCATTGATTCTAAGAATCCCATGATCAACAAGCTCTTGTACCTTATTCTTCAAAGCATGACAATCCTCTAGCGAATGGCCAGGTCTTCCAAAATGGAATTCACATTTTTTGGATGAATCATGAAGAAGATGAGGGCTTTGTTTCAAGAAAACCGGTGAGATTAATCTTTTTTCCAACAACCTTGGGTAAAGCTCATCCATAGGCATAGGCAAAGTACAAAATTTTCTCGGCTCTGACTTTAGTTTTGTGGAGGAAGAAAGATTTCGGCTGGATTGGCATCGCCCAGTGTGAAGCATGAGAGTTCCTTGCCTTCGGTGTCTTTCTGTTTCCCTTCTGCTTAGTGATTTCATACTTGCCTGTCCTATAGGAAAGTGAGAGGCAAGGTCCCTGATTGCCTTTCTATCGTCTTTCAGCAAAGTGCTCGTAAGGGTGATTAGTTGGTGCATTGATTGGACCACTTCATCGAGTCGTTTCTCTAACTGCTCAACTCTCTCAACCACATTCTTGGGTGTGTGCCGCTTGTGAGGGATCATATGATGATCAACTTCCTTTGGTTCTTCTTTCTTGCTAATCGGACTTTGAGCTTCTTTTTCAGATTCTTTACTGCCCTTTGAGGAATGCCCATCTGCATCAGAATGGGGTTCAATTGTATCACCTTGGTTGCTAGGGTATAATGGTTGTCCTTGCAAACTTCTAATGTCTGAGTGATCATCTTCCTTCTTGTTCATCACATTCTCTTCTCTATTGCCATACATTTATAGAGACTGAGGGCCTTCAAGGGTGTTCCAATTCCCTTTTGGAGATGGGTCGTTCTCGGGTGTGACGTTGGGATCAACTGTTCGCGCTTCATTCTCCACATCAGGCTTGGCCAGTGCTAGTAAGGCTGATGCATCCACCATCTTTGTACTCCTCATAGTCTTTTCGACCTTGGCATCTAATTGGAAGTCTCTTTCTTCAGGCTTTGAAGGTTGCACTGGTGGTGGGCCCGAATTGGTGTGAGAATGTCCTCCTGTGTTATCTTCGGATGTATCTTTGTTAATGTCTTCTACTTGCTTCTCACTTTCCGTGTCACGTTTCACCAAAAGGCGTACGAAATTCAGAAGGTCGTTGAACTTCTCCTCGAATGAAGCCATGCGGATATCTTGTGCACTAGGCCCACTTGTTTCTCTCGTCATTTGTTCGTGAGTGTGGATAAAACCTAGAGAGGTAAACAACATCAAGTTAGATTTTGAATTCATAGTTGAGTGCATGACCTTGGCTTACTTTGCGGGTAAACCATGGCTAAGTATGTATGCGTATGTATGCTATGCATGTATGCAATATGTATGGATGAACAGACGGGTTCTCCCATTTGGGTTGCCAAAAATTGGCGAGCCTTTCGGCTCATGGCTTTATTTTGAAATTTGGGTGACCGTCATTAATCGATACAAGGATCGGGATGACACAGATAGACATCTATAGAGTTAAGAACTCGTGTATGTCAACGAAGAAATAGGCTTTCACACCAACAAAATTTGACGAGCCTTTCGGCGCTTGGTTCCATTTTGAAAGATTTTTAGGGAACCAGTGTCGGTAGGTGTGAAAGTCGTATTCTTAGCTGACGGACAACACAATAGGTAAATATCTACACTCCTACGTAGAGTTGAGAACTCTTTAGGGTTGACACATGCACGGACTCATCAACGAAGAGATGGACTTTCACACTATCAAAATTTGACGAGCCTTTCGGCGTTCGGCTCTGTTTTGAAAGATTTTTTTGAGAACCGATGTCAATTAGTGCGAGGGTCATACTCTCGGTTGGACACGACACAATGGATAAATATCTACATCCCTATATAGAGTTGAGAACTCTTTAGGGTTAACACATGCACGGACTTATCAACGAAGAGATGGACTTTCACACTACCAAAATTTGACGAGCCTTTCGGCGTTCGGTTCTGTTTTGAAAGATTTTTGAGAACCGATGTCAGTTAGTGCGAAGGTCATACTCTTGGTTGGACATGACAAGACTATGTACATGATGGGCACAAATGTACTAACGAAAAGTTAGACTCTCACATTATTTGAAATTCGACGAGCCTTTCGGCATTCGGTTCCATTTTTTGAAAGATTTTTGGGAACCGATGTCGGTTAATGTGAGGGTCGTACTTTTGGTTGGGTACGACAAGACTATGTATACGCGTATCAACGAAAAGATAGACTATCACATCACTTGAAATTCGACGAGCCTTTCGGCGTTCGGTTCCGTTTTCGAAAGATTTTTGGGAACCGATGTCAGTTAATGTGAGGGTCGTACTTTTGGTTGGACACGACTCTATACACGTCCCCATGTAGAGTTTGGAACTCTTAGGGTTTGAGCAGTTTGCAACGGTATGGACAACGTGGTTATCCTATCCCTTTATCAAATAATGACATGCAAACAAAGGTTTAGATAGATAGAACTTGGCTCGGCTCCAAATATTTTATCACCACCTGGAAAATAGCACAACGCTTTTCCCTTGACTCATTTTGAAAAGAAACATCTTATTTTTGGGTATCCTATCTTAGGTTAGATGTTCACTTGGTCGGCTTTTACCAGAGCCCTTATAGGTAAGTTTTCTACTCTATAGCTCACTATATGCAACATGGTATGACACAGCTTGGAATTCTGTTTCCTAAAGGGGTCGATGATCATGCCCATTTCATCCTCCCGAAGGAAGTCGAAAGGGTATTGGATCACCGGGGAAGCACTTGCACACCCCCCTCGATCTCCACGGGTGTGAAGGGAGAAGGGTGGATTCTCGTGTTCCATGTCCTAGATATAAAAGGGTTCGTGGTGGAGCCTGTACCAGCCCAGCCCCACCTGAGTCCGGGATCGACCCGAAAGTCCAATGAGTGTAAATGTCATGATTTTGAAAATAAAAAGGGAAAAGACTTTTTTGTACAAAGCACAATATATATAATATGTGTTGCATAAAATAAATCTCTATCCTATGTTCGCAGTTTATATGTACAAGAATATAGACATGCTAAAATCAAAACACTATACAAGATGAAATAAAGAATGAATCAAATAATGAATACCAACAAATATATACACATGCTTAGCAAAGAAAACACCGAAAGACTATAGGCTTAAACCCTCTAAGTCCCCAGTGGAGTCGCCAAGCTGTCGACACCGGCGGAAAATCTATTCTTTTTTTTTTTTTCTTTTCCTAGATACCGACCCCCATTTGGCGAGTGTGTGTGTGATCTCTATCTCTTTTCCGTTTCGAGATACGAGTTGTGTGTGTGTGGGAACATGTGTACGTGTGTGCGTGTGAGCACAAAATTGGAGTCGCCACCAACCATGGGAAATTTTAAGGTGTGATTAGGCACCTATGTCTAATAGATTTTATCTTATTTAGACATCTACAACTAAATGGTCTTGAACCAGAGATAGGTTCGGGGGTTTGCTTATGCGTGGGGAAGGTGTTAGGCACCCCACGACATCCGTTTAAGAAACGGTTACCTCCCTTCTAGTGTTTCCTTTTTTTGCTAAGCCTAGGTTTGTTGTTTTTTAATTATGTACAAATGTCCCAAATTTGGTCGAGCAATATACCAAGAATGGCAAATGCATTTTGACCTCATTTGGTTTTGATTAGACTCTTTATTTCACCGTCCCTTTATCTTTGTATTTTTTAAGTTTCCGGGCATTTCGGTGGTAGGATGTACTTGAAATCCTAACACCTAGTGTCGGGACAAACAATTAATGTTTTTGGTGCCATATTCAGGATCTCTTTACCCTTGATTTCCAAGAGTAAAGCGGTCCGTCAAATGGCGGGGTTTTGGATGATTGATTCACACTTTGGGGAATTTTAGACCATGATCCTATGGGAGATAGAACGTGTAGAATCCCTTACACGAAAGCACGTACCAGCCACGCCCCTGTGTAAAGAACTCATACCTTCGTTTCTAACGCCCACATTACCATGTTTACTCTTTTTAAAGTTTTCATCGCAAAGTATATTTTAATCACATTTTATACTAAAGCGATAAACAAGCAAGCAAAATATTGAGACGGTAAAATGGTAAAACATTCAAACAAATAATCACGGCATGTTTGTAGCACATAAATCATAAGAATGAATGAGTATGGGATGACCACGGCATATTTATGGCATATAAATCATGAGAATGGAACGACATGACAATGACAATTATTACGACGTGGATATAACGCTCAATCAAATGACAAAGTGCAATTTATGACAATGTAAATGAATTTAAGGAAAGGGTCAAGACCTCATGGGGTCAGGATTCGATGCTATTGAAAGACTTACTCGGATCTCGACACCACCATAGGATTTACATGAATAAAACAAAGCAATCTAAAGAGAATTCGAGGCCTTTTCGGGCTTACACGAAGGGTTGGTGCTATTGAAAGACTTATCCAAACCTCCGACGCCAAATCGGACTTATATGGTGAAAATCATTTTGAAAGTGTGTTTGCAATTTACGGGTCCAACGCTTCATGGATTTACATGGGGTTTAGTGCTATTGAAAGACTTATCTAAAACCGCCAATATCGGTTGATATTTTCATGCCCAAATCAAAATAATGAAATATGAACAATATTTACAACAACGTAGTAAATAATGTAAATAACCAGGTTTGAAAAGGAGTGTTTTTACGGGTCCAATGCCTATGGAATTATACGGTGGACAAAGCCTCTTTGAGGTCTTACATAATTCACCACGACCAATCGGGATTATCACGCCCAAATCACAAAGGGGAAAAATGGGTATATTCACAATATAATATTCACAACGTAGTAAATGTAAATAAAGCGATAAATGACAATATTTACACATGGGGATTTTTAATGGGTCCAATGCCTATGGAATTACGTGGTGGTTAAAGCCTCATTAAGGTCTTACATAGTCCACCACGACCAATCGGGATTATCACGCCCAAATCACAAAAGGGAAAAATGGGGGATATTCACAATATAATATTCACAACGTAGTAAATGTAAATAAAGCGATAAATGACAATATTTACACATGGGGATTTTTAATGGGTCCAATGCCTATGGAATTACGTGGTGGTTAAAGTCTCATTAAGGTCTTACATAGTCCACCACGACCAATCGGGATTATCACGCCCAAATCACAAAGGGGGAAAATGGGGGATATTCACAATGTAGTAAATGTAAATAAAGCGATAAATGACAATATTTACACATAGGGATTTTTAATGGGTCCAATGCCTATGGAATTACATGGTGGTTAAAGCCTCATTAAGGTCTTACATAGTCCACCACGACCAATCGGGATTATCACGCCCAAATCATAAAGGGAAAAATGGGGGATATTCACAATATAATATGCACAACGTAGTAAATGTAAATAAAGCGATAAATGACATTATTTACACATGGGGATGTATTTTTCGGGTCAAATACCTCGTAGACTAACATGGTTGTTACGGCCTCGTTAGAGGTCTTACGCATTCCGCCAAAGCTACTCAATATTTGCCGTACTAAAATACGGGGGAAGGGATAATCACAATATATATGCACAACAACATAAATAAAGCAGTAAATGACATTATTTATACATGGGAAGTGTATTTTTCGGGTCAAATGCCTCGTAGACTAACATGGTTGTTACGGCCTCAAAGAGGTTTTACGAACTCCGCCAAAGCTACTCAACATTTGCCGTACTAAAACACACGGGGGGAGGGATAATCACAATATATATGCACAATAACGTAGTAAACGTAAATAAAGCAATAAATAACTCAGATCTACAAATAATAGAAATAAATAACTCAGATCTACAAATAATAGCAATAAATAACTCAGATCTACAAATAGAGACAACAAATAACCCAAGAAACATGTAGATAAAACAATAATAGCACAATAAATGAACTAGGAAAACATAAATAGAACATACATGAACTAAAAAGCATAAAATAGAACATAAATGAACTAAATAGCATAAATACAAGTGGATCCTTGTGAATCCTTTCCCATTTTAGGGATCATCACTAGTCACCTCCACTAAGAAAAGGAAAAAAAAGAGAGAGGAGGAGAGAGAGAGAGTACCTAGAGAGGAGTCTCTCCCTCTAAAAACTACCCAAAACCCCTTCTAAAACCCCCTAAGCCCCTATTTTCTGCCTATCCTCCGCCCTAGAGGCCTAGGGCTCGAGCAAAATTGTGTACAAATGAGGGGGGGGAGGGCTGGTTTTATAGGGGGTGTGCACGCGGGGCGCGCCATCATGGCATGCGGCGCGTGATGATGGCGCGCCTCGCGTGCACGCCTTCCAAGCCAGCTGTCGACACCTCCTCGATTCTCGCACGCGTACCTTTTTTGACCCGATTTTCGAGGGCAGTTTTGGAGGTCTTTTGGAACTCAAAATGGGTCATGCAACATATCGCCAGAAAGCTCTCGATGTCCTCTTTCTAACGGTATAAAGTTTATGCAAATCAGAGTTTGGACAAGAGAGTTATGGCTCCCGAAAGTCGGGGTGTCGGAGCTATTTTTGTGCGCTTTTCCGGTGAAGATTCCGGCCAGATGGGGGATGCTTTCGGCGAACTGAGAGTTCCACGTCGTAGCCGAAGTCATTATCTTTCCAACGCACCCGGGCTTGCGGATCAACTTGTTGCGAGTCGGAAAGACTCTGCGCGCGAAGGCGGCTGTCCGGGAGGAAAAACGCGTTTTACTCCCAGCGCGTTTTTTCTCAAATCTTGTCCCAGTTCGCGCGCGTTTTTGACCTAGCTCCCGATGTCGGATTTCGACGTTCTTGGTACCGTCGGAAAGCTTGCGCTGCCTACTTTTGCAAGGTTCTGGATTCGCGGGAATCCGAGCTTGGGTTAGTGAGATATAGTCCCGCGAACAAAGGCCACCGGAGTATTTTTGGTCCGTTTGAGGGCAGTTTTCCGATCGTGATTCCGGCTAGACCCGGTAAAATCTCGGCGATCCGAGAGTTCCACGTCGTGCATGAGTGTGTCTTCTTTTCAACGTGTCCGGGCTTGCGGATCAACTTGTTGCGAGCCAGGAAGACTCTGCGCGCAAGTGTGGCAACGTCGGCGGAAAAGTTCCGGAAACTTCAGCACAGCCTTATTTTGTTGACCCGTTTTCACGTGCATGGTAGACGTAGCTCCCGATGTCGGATTTCGACAATCTTGGTATCGTCGGAAAGCTCATGCTACCTATTTTCCAAAGGTATAGGCCTTGCATAGAGGCGAGCTTGGGTTCGTAAGATATGATCTTGCGAACGGAGGCCGTTGGAATGTTCCTTATGCCAAGGGGTCATCTTCTGATTGGGATTCCGGCCTAACCGGAGGAGCTCTTGACGATCCGGAAGTTGCACGTCGTAACTAGAGTGACCTTCTCGCATAAAGATCTTGGCTCGCGGACCAAGTTACAGCGGGTCGGAGAGAATCTTTGCGCAAACGTTGCCTCCCAAATAGGCTGTTTTGTTAACAACACTTAGCAAAATTTGGCTAAGTGTTGGACCGTTTTTTCGCAGTTTTGACCATAACTCCCTCGTTTCTCGTCCGTTTTCAGCCCATAAAGTACTGAATCGAAGCTCTCATCGCGCTTTACACAATGGTCAGGGGGTGGTCAGTTCAATTCAGCTTTTGGTCAGGTCAGCGGTCTGGTCAAACCTTGGTCAAACTTGGTCAAACTTGGTCAAAACTCTCCGAACTTTGGGAAATATATTCCGGACCACGTTTTGCGGCTTTTTTGGCAAGGTGGACCCCAGTCGGGTTGGAAACGGCTTGGTCAAACTTCGGTCAAACTTGGTCAACCCTGGTCAAACTTGGTCAACTCTGGTCGAATTTGGTTGAAGTTGGTCAAACCTCCTCGAACTCTGGGAAATGTGCTCTGGGTAGCATCCTGGGATTATTTTGAAGTGACGGGCCCCCGTCAGGTCGGTCCGGCTTGGTCCGGGCTGTCCCGTTTTGCATGCCGACACCCGAGAAAATCCCGTGGGTAAAAATGAGGTTATGACAAAGGGGGAGGATGAGGAAAGGTTAGAGAGAGAGGCACCTAAGTAGATGCTTCTCACTCTAAAATCTCCCCAAAACCCCCTATTTTCTGCCTAACTACGCTCAGACAACCTTGGGGCTCAAGCAAAAATTGTGCCAAATGAGGGGGGGTGTGGCTTCTTTTATAGGCGGAGCTGCACGCCTCGCGCGGCATGATGGCGCGCGGCGCGTGATGATGGCGCGCGAGTCGTACAGCCGCCACGTGGCAGTCTTATCCTCCACGCCAGCCCCCACCGAATCCTCCTCAGTTTTCGCGTGCATACCCTTTTCTGACCCGATTTTCGAGGGCATTTTTCGAGGTCTTCCTGAACTCAAAATGGGTCATGCAGCATATCGTCGGAAAGCTCTCGACGTCTACTTTACAACAGTATAAATCTTGCGTGAATCGGAGTTTGGATGAGAGAGTTATGACTCCCGGAATTCAGGGTGCCGGAGCTATTTTTGCACGTTTTTCCGGCGAAGATTCCGGCCAATTGGGGAAAGCCAACGGCGAACCGAGAGTTCGATGTTGTAGCTGGGGTCGCCATCTTTCCAGCACATCCGGGCTCGCGGATCAACTCGTAGCGAGTTGGAAAGACTCTGTGCGCGAACGCGGCTGTCCAGGAGGAAAAACGCGTTTTACTCCCAGCGCGTTTTTTCTTAAATCTTGTCCCAGTTCGCGTGCACAGTTGACCTAGCTCCCGACGTCGGAATTCGACATTCTTGGTACCGTTGGAAAGCTTGGGCTAGTGAGATATGCTCCCGCGAGCAGAGGCCACCGGAGTGTTTTTGATCCATCGGAGGGCATTTTTCCGATCAAGATTCCGGCTAGACCGGGGAAAAGCTTGACGATCCGAGAGTTGCACGTCGTGCATGCGCGTGTCTTCTTTCCAACGCACCCGGGCTCGCAGATCAACTCGTTGTGAGTCAGGAAGACTCTTTACGCAAGCGCGGCAACGTCGGCGGAACAGTTATGAAAATTTCAGCACAACCTTATTTCATCGGCCTGTTTTCGTTAACATGGTAGACGGGGTTCCCGATGTCGGAATTAGGCGATCTTGGTGTTGCCGGAAAGCTTGCACTTTCTTCTTTACAAAAGTATGGGTCTTCCACAGAGGCGAGCTTCGGTTCGCGAGATGCGGACCCGTGAACAGAGACCGTTGGAATGTACCCCATGTCAAGGGGTCATTTTCTGATCGTGATTCCGGCTTGACCGGAGGAGCTCTTGACGATCCGAGAGTTGCACGCGGTAGCTGGAGTAACCCTCTTGCTTAAGGTTTTTAGCTTGCGGACCAAGTCGTTGCGGGTAGGAGGGAATTTCCACGCAAACACTGCCTCCCAAATAGGTTGTTTTGCCAACAACACTTAGCAAAATTTGGCTAAGTGTTGGACCGATTTTCACGGTTTTGCTCATAACTCCCTTGTTTCTTGTCCATTTTCGACCCGTAAAGTACGGAATTGAAGCTCCCGATGTGCCCTATACATTAGTCAGGGGGCAGTCTGTCCGATTCAGTTTTCGGTCTGGTCAATGGTCCGGTCAAATTTCGGTCAAACTTGGTCAACCTTAGTCAAAATTGGTCAAGCTTGGTCAAAGCTCTTCGAACTCTGGGAAATGTATCCTGGACCTTGTTTTGAGGGTTTTTGGGTATAGTGGACCCCAATCGGGTCAGAAATGGCTTGGTCAACCCTTGGTCAAACTTGGCCAACCCCGGTCAAACTCTGGGAAATGTGCCTCAAATCTCATTTCGAGGTTATTTGATGCGGCGACCCCTTGTCGGATCAGGCCGGCTTGGGTTGGGTTGCCTTGTTTTGCGTGCTGACGTCTGAGAAAATCCCGGGGGTAAAAATGGGGTTATGATAGTTGCCCCTTCTTTGGTTGGTGTTTCTTGGCACAAGGAACGTCGGACAAAGAATAAATGACTCGATTTTTGCCCGCTGGGATTTTCTCGATTTTCGTGCCTGTCCTCAGGTACTGCGAAAAATCTTCCTCAGTTTACGTGTCACTCTCTGTCAGACGCGCTGGCTCTCAATCGGTTGACACACGGGTCAAAAGTCAGGGTAGGTTTAAGATTCTTGGTTTTCTCTCAAAACTCCATTTTTCCTACTTCTGCTTTTTCTTCTAGCTCAGATCTCGCGCTCCGGAAGTCTGTTCACCCTTCTGAGGTACGTCGCCATGTGCGTGCCTTTGGCGGGGGTAGAAATTTTGAAAAGTATGGGCTAAATTTGGGATTTACACAAACTTAGGAAATACTTTAATTGGGTTCGGGGTTCCAAGGAATCCCGTGGAATAGACAAATCTGACTTGGTTTGGAAATTCTTCCAAACAGTTTGGGGAAATTGGGATTTGAAATTTGTTCAAAATCTCAATTTGGAGTAATTCGACGGTTTGGAATCTTGCATCCAAACACGTCGGGGGTAATTTGGGATTTCAAATTTGTTCAAATCCCAAATTGGGTGGTCCAACGGTTTGGAATCCTGAATCCAAACATGTCGGGGGTAATTTGGCTTGGGTGACCACCCAAGTCTCAAATCGGGTAATCCAACGGTCTGGAAATCCTGAGTCCAAACACGTCGGGGATAATTTGGGATTTGGAGGCTATCCAAATCTCAAATTGGATGATCCAACGGTCTGGAAATCCTGAGTCCAAACACGTCGGGGATAGTTTGGCTTAGGTGACCACCCAAGTCTCAAATCGGGTAATCCCACGGTCTGGAAATCCTGAGTCTAAACACGTTGGGGGTAATTCGGGGTTTGGAGATTATCCAAATCTCAAATTGGGTGATCCAACGGTCTGGAAATCCTGAGTCCAAACACGTTGGGGGTAATTCGGGATTTGGAGATTATCCAAATCTCAAATTGGGTGATCCAATGGTCTGGAAATTCTGAGTCCAAACATGTCAGGAATAATTTGGGGTTTGGAGACTATCCAAATCTCAAATTGGATGATCCAACGGTCTGGAAATCCTAAGTCCAAACACGTCGGGGTTAATTTGGCTTGCGTGATGACCCAAGTCTCAAATTGGGTATTCTTCGATAGTTTGGAAACCTTGGATCCAAACATGTCGGGGATAATTTGGGGTTTGGAAATTATCCAAATCTCAAATTGGGTAATCCAACGGTCTGGAAATCCTAAGTCCAAACACGTCGGGGTTAATTTGGCTTGGGTGACGACCCAAGTCTCAAATCGGGCAATCTAACGGTCTGGAAATCCTAAGTCCAAACACGTCGGGGTTAATTTGGCTTGGGTGACGACCCAAGTCTCAAATCGGGTAATCCAACGGTCTGGAAATCCTAAGTCCAAACACGTCGGGGATGATTTGGCTTGGGTGACCACCCAAGTCTCAAATCGGGAGATCCAACTGTTCGGATCCTTGGATCCAAATACGTTGGGGATAATTTGGCTTGGGTGACCACCCAAGTCTCAAATTGGGGCATGTTTGACAGTTTGGAAATCCTGAGTCCAAACATGTCAGGGATAATTCGGCTTGGGTGACCACCCAAGTCTCAAATCGGGTATTCTTCGACAGTTTGGAAATCCTGAGTCCAAGCATGTCGGGGAAAATTTGGGGTTTGGAGATTATCCAAATCTCAAATTGGGTAATCCAACGGTCTGGAAATCCTTAGTCCAAACACGTCGGGGATAATTTGGCTTGGGTGACGACCCAAGTCTCAAATTGGGTATTCCACCGGTCTGGAACTCCTTAGTTCAAGCACGTCGGGAATGATTTGGCTTGGGTGACCACTGATATGAACTCCAACAACAATTGTGATGAAACCCAATAACAATGATGGATTAGAACCCCAAGATCATGTAGACAAGATTGGTTGAGCCTTGACCCGTCACCTAACCAGATGAAAACCAAGACTACAAAGGATTGAAAACGCCACACCAAGATTCAACAATCAAGGTGATAAGTTTGGTTTGTTTGAACGCCACAAGATTAACTTGATAAGTTCAAAGAGTTCTTTTAAGAACAAAGAGGAACACAAGACCTCACAATGATGATAAGTTCTGAAAACATAATCTGTGCATTCAAATTCAAGATACCAATCTATATACTTGGAACAACCCTCCAAGAATAGGAAAAGTCATAACTAACGCATTAAAACAGCACAAACATCAACATAAACAAGTTCCCACGTTTTTAAGCCTCTTGGACTTCTAAAGGCAGCCAAAATAGCTAATTGACTAAGTTCAATGTATTTAACATAACCAGCCAAGACCAAATTTATTCCCCTATTTAATATCCTTGAAACTCAACAAATTCACGCCCTTTGATGGTCAGTCCATGCTGGTCACGGTTTTGTGTGCTAATTAGCTTCTTCAATTGCTTTGATGACATGGACTAAGCCTTGATTATTATTTGAGCCCATCTTGGTCTTTTCAGAATCAGCCCAATTCTCATGGATTAGCCCATTTAGCGCTTCCTTGAAACGTTTGGCTCTAAGTCTTGTAATTGGACCACTTGGAAGTGACAGTGGGTCTTGTGCATATTGTGACAGTGGGTCTTGTGCATATTCAGCTCCATTCCTGTCGACACCGGCGGAAAATTTCTAAGTTTCTTTTTCTTTTTTTATTTTCCTAGATACCGACCCCCATTTGGCGAGTGTGTGTGTGTGATCTCTATCTCTTTTCCGTTTCGAGATATGAGTTTTGTGTGTGTGTGTGGGAACTTGTGTACGTGTGTGCATGTGAGCACAAATTTGGAGTCGCCACCAACCATGGGAAATTCTAAGGTGTGGTTGGGCACCTATGTCTAATAGATTTTATCTTATTTAGACATTTATTACAAAAATGGTCTTGAACCAGAGATGGGTTCGGGGGTTTGCTTATGCGAGGGGAAGGTGTTAGGCACCCCACGACATCCGTTTAAGAAAACGGTTACCTCCTTTCTAGTGTTCCCTTTTATTTGCTAAGCCTAAGTTTGTTGGTTTTTATTATGTACAAATGTCCCGATTTCCGTCGTGCGATATACCAAAAGTGGCAAACGCAATATGACTTCGTTCGGTTTTGATTAGACTCTTTATTTCACCGTCCCTTTTATCTTTGTGTTTTTTAAGTTTCCGGGCATTTCGGTGGTAGGATATACTTGAAATCCTAACACCTAGTGCCGGGACAAACAATTAATGTTTTTGATGCCATATTCGGGATCTCTTTACCCTTGATTTCCAAGAGTAAAGCGGTCCGTCAAATGGCGGGGTTTTGGGTGATTAATTCACACTTTTGGGGAATTTTAGACCATGATCCTATGGGAGTTAGAACGTGTAGAATCCCTTACACGAAAGCACGTACCAGCCACGCCCCCGTGTAAAGGACTCATACCTTCGTTTCTAACGCCCACATTACCATGTTTACTCTTTTTAAAGTTTTCATGGCAAAGTGTATTTTAATCACATTTTATATCAAAGCAATAAACACTCAAGCAAGTAATCAAGACGGTAAAATGGCGAAACATCCAAGCAAAATAGTCATGGCATAATCGCAACACATAAATCATGAGGATGACAAATATGAGTTGGCATGAATATAATGCTTAATGCAAAGTGCAATTTATTATAACACGAGAGTTTTTAAGGAAAGGGTCAAGACCTCGTGAGGTTGGGATTCGATGCTATTGAAAGACTTATTCGAATCCCGACACCACCATAGGATTTACATGAGTGAACAAAACGATCTAAAAAGAAGATTTCAATGCCTTTTCGGGCTTACACGAAGGGTTGGTGCTATTGAAAGACTTATCCAAACCTTCGATGCCAAATAGGACTTAAATGAGGAAAACTGTTTTGAAAGGGGTTTCAATGCCTTTTCGGGCTTACACGGGGGTTTAGTACTATTTGAAAAGAATTACCTAAACCCGCGACGCCAAATAGGACTTATATGGGAAAAACCGTTTTGGAAATGAGTTTCAATGCCTTTTTGGGCTTAAACGGGGGTTTAGTACTATTTGAAAAGAATTACCTAAACCCGCGACGCCAAATAGGACTTAAGTGAGAAAAAACTGTTTTGAAAATGAGTTTGCAATTTTAGGGTCCAACACCTCATGGATTTACATGGGGGTTTAGTACTATGTGAAAAGAATTACCTAAACCGCCAATACCGTTTGGTATTTTCATGCCCAAATCAAAATAATGAAGTATGAACAATATTTACAACAACGTAGTAAATAATGAAAATAACGGGGTTTAAACAAAGGATTTTGTGGGTCCAATGCCTATGGGATTACGTGGTGGTTAATGCCTCTTTGAGGTCTTACATAGCCCATCACGACCAATCGGGATTATCACGCCCAAATCACAAAGGGAAAAGGGG
>BKZX01028632.1:0-19238 GCA_014362285.1 Fagus crenata
CAAAGAATGAAACAAACAAGGAGTACATGCCATGATTCTTAAGTAGTATTTGTTCCAATTACAGTTGGTTGTGGAAATGATATTTTTTATGTTAAAAAAAATTCCCATTTCTCAGATATCCCATGCAGTTAAGGACTTAATTTTCTTTCTTTGGCAGTTAATCGCCCTCCTGCTCTTGCGGCATGCATTGACCATCACAGATCCTGATAGTGGTGATGATGAAGACACATCTACTTTTTTCTCTGTAAGTGGAATTTGAACGTGTTTTTATTTCTATTAAAGGGCTTGTGTGCTGCCACACTGCTCAGTCTGATGGTCATTGTGTAGTTAAGCAAGCTGATATCTAGTTGATGTTTTGCTGCTACACTGTTTAGTTTGTAGGTCAATGTGTGGTTAGTAGTTATAAAAATAAAAAAAGAGTCATTGTGTGGTTAAGATAGTTGATATCTAGTTGATGTTTTGCAGCTCTTCTTGCTTCGAGCTGCTGGGTTTCTATTGCCCTGCTACATTATGGCTTGGGCCATCAGTATCTTGCAGCGTAGACGGCAAAGACAGGTAAGTCTTGCCCTTAGTTCTAGTCTTAATTGTTATCCTTTTAATTGTTTCTTGTTGTCATCCTTTTGATTGTTTCATTCATTATTTTAACCTATTATGCCATTCGCTCTACTAAATTTGTTACATATAATAAACTATGCGTAATTATGCAATATGCAAAATATATTCACCTCTAAGTGATAACAACAACAAACAAATCTAAACAATAGGCTCAAAATTTTAGGATTGCCTCTTGATTCTTAACAGACCGGTCATGGTTGACTACATGTATTCTTTTTATCATTATACTAGTCGTAGACCCGCGCGCTGTGCGGATATTTTGATGTTTTAATTTTAAATGTAGCATAATTGAAATGGTATATTATAGAATTTGTAATTTAGAAAAGCCACCTTTATTTGAAATAGTATTTTAATTTTAAATTGTAGCGTAACATAATTTATTTTCTTTTCATATATCATATATAAGAGAATGTTATTTTGCCTTTTTGCAGTACTTTTTGGACATTTAGTAAAAGCTATTATTTTTTTTTTTTAAGAAGACATTGTGTATTTTACAATTAACATACCATATCTATGAAAAGAAATATGAATAGTATTATTATAATATTATTTATCTAATAGGATTTCGAGACTGCTAAAATTAAAATTACCTATCCATCAAAGTTACAATTCCAGGAATTTCTTAGTTGATGTAAACTTTTGTTGCACTTGTAGATGACAAATAATGTTCTCTTGTATTTCGCCAAAATTTTTAGCTTTTAAATTGAATTGAATTGTAATAATATTTTATTTGTTTACCTTTAAACGTTTTCACGATGGTAGATGCTACTACTATGACGAATGGTCCTGGGTTGTTGTTGTAAAGATCATTTCCAATTTCACCTGATGCTGGTCCCCAAAGGCTAATTCTTATTTTGTTTCCGCTATTAGGAAAAAACAATGAAGTCATATATTGTTTGAAGTAATTTTGATTAAACCAATCTAAATTTATATCTGATTAAACTTACTCTGCATTAAGGATATCTATATTTCTCATTGGCACAATAGATCCTTGAACATGAACGTTTTCCACACTTCCAACAGCAATCAATTTTCCAATAGTGTCTGCATCATATATAATTGTGTTAGTATTTGGGGATATAAATACTTACTAAAAAAATTATATTATTAGCAAGAAAGGTACCTGTCAAATGGACGTTGTTGTCAATGCGCTTGACGATAGTGTTGTTGTAGTCAACAAAGTCAAATTTATGTTGAGAGATAGTAATCTCGGTCTCTTCTAGTTCCTTAATAAATGTGGTGAGCAGAAAGATTATTTTATTTTCATTTTTTACTGGCCGATAATTTGATAGGGAATACAACTGTCCTTCACTCCTTCTTGTAGGAGCGGTTTAAACTTGTTTGCAAAGATATTTCTAATTGTAGCATGTATAGCATCATCCTGCAGATAAAATAAGTCAAGCCACCTTTTTTTGTCTTTTGAATTAAGATCCTAATAAGGTAAAGTAGAGGCATTTAAAATTAGATTATATATTCAAATCTAACCTTTCATCTATAAGAACCATATCCACATTGATTAGTTCTAAAGTTTTCCTGTTGATAGTATTCCACATTCTAGAGAGCTTGACTCTTAATTTCCAATTGTCTTTGTCATCAGAAAGTTGGTTGATAAGATTGTAGCCCATTTTCATAACAGATATAATTATGAATAGTATACGTATTTTGGTAAACTTGTTTTTATAATGGAAATAACAAATGTACATCAATATCTACATTGTATATTGTTATTAGGCAATAGCATATGTATGTAATATATTTTTTTTAGTTGCTTGACTATACTAACAAAGAAAAAAGAAAAATTCATTCACTAAATTTGCTCCAACATATACGTGCAAATAATCTATAGCAATCATTGTAAAGTAAATAATCAATGTGTAAAGAAAAAAATTCATTCCAAGTAAGCAAAAGCATAATATAAAGTAAAATTGAGGTAACCCAAATATAATATAAATTATAAATTGAACAGAAGCAATTTGTAATATAAAGCGGCGTATAATAATCTTAAGATTTTCTAATTAAAAAATATATATATATATATATATATATATATATGATGCATAGGATAGAAGAGTTGAGGTAAGAATAAAAGTTGATGCCTTTTGTTATACAAAGGAAAGCAATACATATAGACAAATAGCGAGGAAGCCAAGCAAATGAAACAAAGGAAAACTTTATTTTTGAGAAAAAGATACAAAGACTTTATTGATGATGCTAGTAACATACAAAAACAAACATGTTTCTTGTAATCCACAATGGCCAGCAGATCAAAGGAAGAACTTTTGTATTTGAATATTAGAGAACATACGTACCTGGTATATAAGGATTGAAGTTCTTCAAAGTTTTAGCATTGGATCATTGGGTCAACCTATAAAATAGACATTTCATTGTCATAGCCGCAATTGTTGTAGTTATAGTAAGTTTCAGCAAACAATCCTTCTTGTAGTAGTTATAGTAGTGTGTTATTTGCAATTGTTTTGAATTTAATGTATTTTCATGTGGTAATTGAAATGTTTTGAAACTGTTTTGTCTAAGTAATAATTATTTGGTTTAATATTAATTAATAACATTATTTTTGTTTATGATGTTTGGTAACATATTTTCTTGCCAATCAATGGTGATGAGCAATATTGGGTCTTTATACATGCGTCTTTTCCCCTTCCTACAATGTCTTTTATTGATTTTATTGACTCTTTCTTTGTAATTAGTTTTCTTTGAAAAGGGTTTGTACACATTCTCTCATGTGTCTTTCTCTTTTCCTTCTTGAAAACAATCTAAGAAGAATATTTCAATTTGATGAAAATTGGAAAACCAAAAAACACTGATACAATGTAAGACATCTATAAAAGCAGTAATTTTGTTTCTCATTGACTATATAAATGAAGGAAGAGATGTGAAGAGGATGCCCGCTAAAATAAGGATTTGCTTTAAAGGCATTAAGTAACAGAAACCTTTTATTAAAGCATGGTCAAAACTTCTATGGGCAACTGTAGAATTAGCCAAACACACTATAAAGATAATGTGAAAATTGTTAATGATGAAATATAATTACACTAAACTACTACCTACACAATTCACTAAAATGTAACAGCAAAAACACCAACAATCATATTCAATCCAATAACTATGAGTGAATTGGATACGATGCATAACGGTAGAAGGTGGGAATCCTAAACGGCAATGGTGAAAAAAAAAAAAAAGCTGAAGTAATGGTGAGAAGAGAGAGAGGAAAAGAGAAGAGGTAAAGGCAAATAAAAAAATAAAAAATAAACATTTAGGGGAGATGAGTAGTCTGTGAGAGAGAGAAAAATAAAATAAAGGATAAACATGGAGTGAAAGAGGAGAGAGAGGGCTAAGGGACAATGATGAGGTGGCATCCTATGGAAGCAGGGATTTTGATGTAACACTCTCTGGAGAAGGTAACAAAATTTCTCTCTGCTTCAGCTTTTAATTTATATTATAGATTATAGATATTATGGATTCTATTGAAAGTCGTATTCCCTGTTATTTTCTTAATTGACATGCTATTTTTTACTACTTATATTAATGTTATTTCTGATCTTTTTTTTTTTTTTTTTTTTTTTTTTCGTTCCTTACTTTCCTTAATAAACCCACTCTTTCTCATTGGCATTCCCACTCTCCTCTGAACATGACCAAACCATTTCAAGCAACTCTCCTTCATCTTTTCATCAATAAGGTCACCCTTATTTTTAAGCAAATTTCCTCATTTCACAATTCTATCTTTCTTTGTATTTACAGTAAGGGACTTCCTCTTGAATCAATTGTGTTCTAATTATTCTGCAGAGTTGTACTTGCTTTTGAGAATTTGAAAATTGTTATATGATGCAATATGATTTGTACTTAATTTGGGATTTTTTCTTAAAATTTTCTGTCATAATTTGGTGAGACAGGAGGTTGCAGCTTTGGCAGCGATGCAAGTTGCTTTTGTGCTACAATCTAGCCAAGGTAGGGGTCTGCAATTTTCAATAGCATCAGGACCCACAGTGACTTCACACCAGGAAACCGTTTAATTTGTATGGGCATGCTACAACTCTTCACTGTGCCATACGGAGACAGTGATTCGGCAGAAATTAGCGAGGATAAATTTCCTTTATCCCGAAAGATTAAAAATATAAATAAAAAGAAAAAAGAAAAAGAGAAAGGAAAAAGAGAAAGGTTATATATGTGATAAATTCTCTCATGATTGATTGAAAAGGCCATGACATTGTTGGGTTTTTGCCATATTTTGTATTTCCCTTTTCTATTTATGTATAGATTAATTTCACATTCCTTAGCATGAGCACCTTATTTTTATCTGAAACATGCGGTTTTGTTCACATAAATATTGTTGTAACTTGTAACCTATTTTGTAATGATTTTTATTCTTTATTCCCCCCCCTTTTTTTTAAATAAAAAAATTACCAATGTCCTTTTGCTAGTATTGGGGCTTCAAAAACCCTCCCTCCCCTTCTCTCTTATCTCTCCAAAATACAAAATACGAATTTGATGCTACATTATGGGATGATCTGGCAAATAAAAGAAGTTTACTTTCTAATTGGTCTAGCGCACTTGTATCAGTCACATTCTAATTGGGGTAGCTTTTGCTATGTGTGGTAGTTATGAATTGATATAATGACCCCCGCAAATTCTCATGACTCCATGCAAACAATTTTTTTTTAAGTTAGGGGAAAGAATCTCCTCCCATTTAAATCCTCCAATTCCCTTTAAAATTTAACCAGATTAGAGGCGTGTGTCATAAATCACTTAAAATTATAGTTTACCCTAAGATGTATAACAAAGTTCAATAAATGACCAAATCAACCAATCAAATTCACATTTGTTACCCTTGAAAACATCACTCTCTTAGAAATTCACATTTGTTACCCTTGAAAACATCACTCTCTTAGAATTATTGTTTCAACCCAAAAAAAAAACATAAAATTACTATAGAAAATATACTTGTATTAAATAAAATATCATGAATGGGCTAAGAGTCAGTTTTGAGCTTGACCTTGCTTGTTTCTTGAGTTGTTATCATGGATGATAATGAAAGAAAGGATCAATTTGATAAATCTGATAGCATTATTAAGGCTAGAAAGTGTTGGAAATAAAAGGAGAAATATTACCTGAACTTGTTATAATTTGCACCAAATAACGTTACCAGTAAGAGGTGGCGGAGTTGAGGCACGGACTAGGTCGCTCTCTTGAGACGATACGCGCCGTCTACGGAATTTTCCGGTGTAATAGACAATAATTTTGCATGCCGTCTCCAGGATACAACAAGCCCAACCACCTAGCTGTATTCCCTTACAAGTCTACACTACTTGTAGGGTGAGAAGTTCTTAAAATAGTACTTTCTTTTTACCCAGAATAAAATATATAAATATATGAAGAGATAATATGATTTGAGAGAAAATAGTTTGTAGAGAGAAAGACAAGAGCTAGAATATATTGTTTTTGGTGTGTCTTTCAATTGGACATATCATGTATTTATATAGTGGTATGAGAGCCTTTCCCATTTAATTCCATATTAAATTTTAATTCATTTGATATCATAGACATTAGTATAGCATTAGTTTTTATTTTGTAATTTATTTTCTGCACATGTCGCTATACATGTCCATGTTCATTTGCTAAAACCATCAATTCATTGTTGACCAATTTCAAGAAGAAGCTGGCAGTAGTAACATCTTTATCCACGTTTTTTTTTTTTTTTTTTTTTTTTAAAGAAAAACATAACATTTAAACATTGACTTTGAATAGGATAAAAAACTGATATTTTAATATTAGTATGGAATTGAATTAGTGAGATTACTATACCTGATTTCAAATTTAAAGAATGTGTAACTGTTAGTGGGCATTTAATCAAGAATTAAAATGACATAATAATTTTATTTTATAAAAATATTCTAACAATCCCCCACTTATTTTTATAAAATTGTAAGTAAAGAAAACATATATATATATATATATATATATATATAATTTTCTGGGTTAAGATAGAATATTATGCATAATGAGGGTGCCAATGGCTTGAACCCTCATTTAGTGTTTCAATAATATTGTTCCAAAGTCAATGGTGAACAATGTCTTGAACTATGACTTTTGTGGGGAAACATGACATTACCTCACACACATAATACTCAAGTACTCTGCAGCGAGCTTCTAGCCAGCACATTACGGCCTTGTGCTTTTATCGCAGCATTCATGAGTAATTTAGAGAATTAGCCCTATTCTCATAGAAAGCGGCCCCACTTCCATACTCATATAGGTGACTTTATCAAGGATGCTCTCATAACTCTAACATCCCACTCATAAGAGCTATAGACTACATTAAGAGTTTTATAAACTCATTCTATATTAACGTTACGAGATACATGCACTCACACCTTAGGGAGGGACAAAATTAAATTTAGTGCATGTTATTCAAACTACTCTATGATTCGTTTTTCCCTTTGAACCTAGTTCTTGGGATCTCCAGTCCCTAGGTTGGGTATCCTCATAGGCAATTTATTCTTCTTTGGGCTTAAGTCTCATCCCCCTCGATGTTATCCAGATCTTTTCTCTAGCTAGAGCTTTTGTTAATGGATCCGCAATATTATCTCCAGTTCTAATATAATCAACATTAATAGTTCCATTGTTTATATATGATCTTACAGTATTGTGTTTTCTTCTAATAGATCTGAATTTTCCATTATAATATTTATTTCGCACTCTACCAATTGTGGCAGTGCTATCACAATGAATTAAGACGGGTGGCATAGGTTTTTCCCACATTGGAATTTCAGATAAAGGATTACGTAACCAACCCGCTTCTTCACTGGCTGTGGCTGAGGCTAAGGCAATTAACTCTGCCTCCATTGTGGATTTAGCAATAATTTGTTGTTTTTTAGATTTCCAACAAATTGCTCCACCACCTAAAGTGAACACATAGCCAGTGGTAGACAAATAATCACCAGATAAGATATTCCAATTAGCATCACTATATCCTTCAATAACAGCAGGATACTTTTGATATAATAAGCCATAACTCACAGTTCTTTTTAAATATCTCATTAGGCGAGTCATAGCATTCCAATGTTCAAAATTTGGTTTGCTAATAAATCTTGCTAGAACTCCCACAGCATAGGCAATATCAGGCCTAGTACAATCAGTAGCATATCTAAGACCACCAATAATACTAGCATATTCCTTTTGATTATAAATATCATTTTCATGTTTAGTAGGAAATAAATGTACACTAGGATCAAAAGGAGTATTTATAGGTTTATAATCAAAATAATTATATTTTTTCAAAATCTTTTCTATATAATGAGATTGATCTATAAATATGCCATTCGAAGTTCTAGTAATTTTCATACCAAGTATCTCCTAAATCTTTCATATCAAAATTATTTTTAAGAAGTGTTTTGGTAGTATTTATAACATCTATATTAGAACCAAAAATTAAAAGATCATCAACATATAAACAAATTATTACATGAGCATCATCAAAAGATTTATAGTATATACATTTATCACTTTCATTTGTTTTAAAACCATTAGATAACAAGCATTGATCAAATTTTATATGCCATTGTCTAGGAGCTTATTTTAATCCATAAAGAGATTTTAATAATTTACATGCCTTGTGTTCATTACCCGACAATACAAAACCTTCTGGTTGATCCATGTATATTTCTTCTTCTAGATCTCCATTCAAGAAGGCTGTCTTTACATCCATTTGATGTATCATCAAATTATAAATAGTAGCTATAGCAATCAATAATCTAATAGATGTAATTTTAGTGACTGGAGAAAATGTATCGAAAAAATCAATATCTTCTTTTTGTTTAAAACCTTTAGCTATAAGTTTAGCTTTGAATTTTTCAATAGTTCCATCAGGTTTTAATTTTCTTCTAAGTATCCATTTACATCCAATTGTTTTGCAACCTGGAGGTAAGTCTACAAGTTTCCAAGTATTATTAGAAATCAGAGAATCCATCTCATCATTGATGGCTTCTTTCCAAAAACCTGAATCAATTGATGATAAAGCTTCTTCTAAAGAAGTAGGATTCCTTTGTAAACTATCTATTATATAAACTAATAGGTGAAGCTGAGAGATTTTTTTTGTCTTCTCTAAAACCTGCCACGTCAGATTTACTCTTCCCACATCAATCCAAATCTCACGCCTCTCAATTCCCTCATAACATTCCAGGTCCGACCCACTTTCTTTTTTTTTGGGCTGAGCTTTTATTATTATTATCTTCACCATTTAATTATACCTTAATTGCTCTTTTCATGTCAGATTTACTGTTTTCATAGAAATCCATCTCACCCCTCTCTCTCTCTTTCTCTCTCTCACATGTTTCCTCAAATTAAATCACTAATCTAATGGGTTTCTCTCACACGTCTGCTCATCTCCCTCATTTTTTCCCCTTCCCATATTTTCTTTCTCTTGCTCCGACTCCTCAAATCCCTATTCATCCTATCTTCTCTCTTCCTCTCTGGACTTCTCACCTCCCCATCACACTAACTGACTATGGTTTCTCACATTTAAACCTTCCCAAACGTGAAAACCACACTTATTCCAGGCCTATATATAGATAAACGGAGGGTTAGGTATTCAAGATTCATTTAGATTTCTAGCCATTATTCTCATGTTTTACATTAAAGACAAACGTTAGATTTTGATTTGGAGAGACAGCCGTTATTCTCAGCCTCTTCTTCAAATGTTTCCAAATCCGATGGACACACTCGGTGTCGTATATATATCACATCCATTCATTGAGGTAAGGCTCAATTCAGCTTTCAATTTCATTATGGGTTTCCAATTTCAATTGTTTTTTTTTTTTTTTTTTATCGATTTTAATTTGGAGGTTTGATGATTGGATGAGTGTGTTTAGGTGTTTTAAACAACATTGGAGCTGGTAGCATGGTAGTCGTACGTGTGTGTTTGGGTATTGGGACATACGTAGGTTGTTGCTGCAATGATTTTGGGGCTTCGGGTGGTGTAAAAACAAATGCCTCCAGGCTTCAAATTTGGTTGAAGTTGTAAAAGGTTATGCCTTTTTTGTTTAGGTATTTTGTTCTCTCCATGATCATGACACTAACCCAACAAACACATCCATCCAAAGTAGTAGACCACAGATCTTAAGATCGGTTTATCTCTGTTTTAGGGGCTGTGAGAGTAATGTCTGGTACGGTTCCACCAGCAAAAACCCGAGCATTGTCGCCGCCACTAACAACCGCAATGGTTGGCTCAATGGCTCATTGCTTCCAACGCCCATAAAGGTTCATCTCTTTCTCTCTCTCTCTCTCTCTCTCTCTGCAATTTTGTTATTAGTATTTCTTTTCATTGTGTTCGATTTGTGGGTTATTTGTATAGTTTTAATTTTTTTTCCCTCTTCTGTTTTTTCCTTTTCTGTTTGTTATAGTTCTTATTTGTTTTGTTAATGATACTGGGTGTGCACATGAGGAAGTTGTGAATTTGTGATTTACATTCAAGTTGTTAACCTTCCTTGGTACAGGTTATTCTCGATGTTAAAACTCAGTTGCCTTTGTGATTTGAAAATCATACAAGTGAGTTATTTTTAATGAATTTGTCATTGTGTATACTGTTTTCTTCTTGCTCAGTTTGCTGAACATTGGGAAGCTATGTGACAATGTCTATTTCTAAACTTGCCAATAAATAATCAATTCCAATGTCAATGATTGCAAATGTGGGGATTCAGTGCTAGCATCTGTAAAAGTGAGTCTAGACATTTCCTCCATCTTTGCCAGACTTTTATTTCGATGGTGTTCTTACTCATTAAGCTGACTGCTATGGGTATTACTTTGACAACTTTCTCTCTTATTTTTTTCAAAGGAGTTTCCACTGCTTAACTGTAGAACTAGAGCTTTCAATCTTATCATAGCACTGATTTACATGCAATGGGTCCTTACTCTTATCTACCTTTCAATAGCTTAATTTATTGATTTCTGATTAATGGATTGTTTAAGCATGTTACTATGACTCAATTATACTCTATTAGTAGTTTCTTATATGTTTACAGGAATTGCGCTGATCGCCTATTAATCTTGATGAATGGTAAAGTATACATTATCTGGTCATAAGCTGATGTCTCCATTTTCATTATTTGGATTCTTTTTTTATGTCCAAATTTAATCATTTAGCTAAATTGCTCATGTTTTTTGTTCTTTTGTTTTTTTAGAGGAATTAGTGGTTTAACTTGCTTCATTGCTTGATTCCAATAGATTTGTTCATATTACACAGTTTAGGTGTTGGATTTTGAGGAGATTCTTCACATGAGAAGGGATTATATTAAAGTTGAGCCTGTGGCTGTGGGATGGTTTAGCTCACCTTATGTGTGCATGCAAAGTTGGCCAAGCTACTGAGTTGGTTGAGTTTTGGATAGTTTTTCATTTTTTCCAAATGATCTTGAAAATGAACTTTTATTTTTTTGAGACTATCTACTCCTACTTAAGTAAAGATGTTTTTTTCTTTTCTTGGTGAGCTTTGCATCTTTATCTTATAAATGTTCCTAGTTTAAGAAAATGCATTTTGGTTGCCTAATAGTTTGGGTTTTTATTTTTTATTCTTTAAATTCTACAATGGACAAACATTTTGCAAGGAGAGATGTGTTTAGAAAGAGGTGGTTATGTCAATTTCTATTTAGTTTTGGTTTTGAAGCAATTTCATTAGTTAAATGGTTTTAATTAATATTTGGGGGTGTTTGTGCAGGTATGAGATTCTTGCTCAGTTTTGATAGCTTGGATAGTTCCATTCGGCTGTTGTAGTCGAGGGTTCCACATCGACTTCTAGGAATATTTGCCCCAAAATTGAGTGTTCAACTGATAGGTAATTTATTTTATTTTTATTTTTTTGTTCTTTGGTTGATTTCTTATAAAGTATTGAGACAACTCCTGCTCATACGGTTACAGCACCAACATCTGATTATAAGCAACCAATGATATCTCAAGGATAAACATCCATCCAAAGAGATCATAAGCAACAAATGATATCTCTAAGGATAAACATCCAACCAAAGAGAGTTGATAGCGTGATAGGAGTGTGATAAGAGTTTTAGTCTTCTATGTATATCTGTTTATCAATCTGTAACTTATCTCGAGTTATAATATAAATATCAGCAAGTATCCCCTGTATCAATTGAACAAGAAGAAACCAAGAATAAGTCTATTGTAAATATTTTACAGCCTTTATATAAAGTAAGCATTTGGTGAATATGATTGGATTCTTGGTGAATATGCTTTTATTGTTATGTAACAATGAAATTTTTTGTTTTCTAATTGTTTTCTAGAAAGGTCATATAAGAGATTAGGAAGTGAATTTGGAGTCTTATTATTGATGTTGATGGGAATGAGTTGGCCGAAGATTTGTGGATATTGAATTTATACTATTATCTTGATTAATAATGTGATGTAGGTTCAAAAAGAAAGTGAAAATTGGCTCTACTAGTAAAATACTTTTTTCAAGTGACAGGTTTTGGTGGAGCATTTTGCTTATTTAAATTCATATATAGCTTTGTTTTAGGAACCATTGTGGCATCCTTGATCCTTTCATGTGAACAAACAAGTTCTTGCCTCTTGGGTTTTGCTAAATGGCCAAGTGAATTGGTTGTGTTTTCTGCCCATGTTTGGATCTTGCATTCAAGCTCTAATTTTAACTAAAGTTTAAAATATTCTGATTTTTGATAGTTGCCTATAGTCTAACTGCACTTCTTCCGAACAAATACTTAATCTTACAGTATCTTTGGTCCTTTTGACATTCCTTAAATTGATCTGGGTGGCGTTTAAAGCCCTAATTTGATAGAATAATTCTATAAGTTGGGGTTACGCACACCTCCATATTATATTAAATTTTGCAGAAATGTTGCCCCTTGGGCATGAGGCTCAAAAACCTCCTAAGCATGAGGTGAAAAGGTTGGTGGTTATGTAAGATCCTTTGATTGGTAGCCCCTTAGAAAGTGTGGTGACCCGCCTTTTCTACGAGTATGAGGTTCAATCAGATTCCTGTTAGACTACAAGGGGGGATTACTGATTTAATAAGGTAATCCTCAAATGGAGTAGGCTGTCTTTTGGCAGTCGGTTATCATTGTTAGCTGTACTCCTCAACGAAACAGGCCTGACTTCTGTCAGTGATCCCCCCCTTAGTTTCTAATACACGAACTAATCTTTAAGTTACTACCGGTCACTGCATTGGTTAATAGCTAGCTTCTACTTATCTGCATTGGTTAATAACCGGCTTCTACTTATGCGAAAAGGATAATTGGTGGTTGGATGCATAAATGTTATAATGTGAAAAGGACCAATACATTTTGTGAAACCCAATATATGTCCAAATTATATAGTAGTAAAAGTTAATTTATGTGTTTAATTTGGTTAGAATTGGTGGTTGATTTGGTTGCATAAACATTTATTAATTTATGTGTTTAGTTCTTCTTTTTATTTATTTTAGGGCTTTTGATTTTGTTTATGCTTTACCATTGGTGTTATTGTTTTAAGTTTTGAAGTCTTTGGATATGTGATGTGGGTGCCGTGGAGACTGGAGCAGTACACCATTAAAATTAATGGGCCTACCACATACTCGAACTTTAATTTTCAAAGTTGAACTTTCTAGCCCAACCCTTGGTCCAAGTCCAAGTCTTGAGAGTCTATAATTTTTAGTGTTCTACAAGTGATTAGGACTATGAAATTTTGAGTGCATGAGTGTTTTACAAGAATTAAGATTAGTCTCTATGTTTAAACCTTTGGAACTGATTTGTGGATTGATAATTGAAGTTAGTCTCTCTTTCAAACTTTTCTGATTTTATTTTGTTTTATTTTTAGGTTTGACAGATCCCAATTTTTGGTTTATTAGATATGTAGAATATTAAATAGAAATGCTATGATATCATCCGTGCATCGCACGGGTTTGTGACTAGTATACATAATAGTCAGGACCAAAATCTTTTTCAATTCTAAGTCTTTTACTTTTTCTAGGTTCAATCTCAATTTTATCAGTTTTTTTTTACTTAGACATTGAAGACTCATCTCTACCTTGTTGTTCTAGACCCCCACTAATTTTAGATTTAAATGGAAATTTATTCTCATGAAAAATTGCTTCTTTAGATTCAATTATTGTATTATTATCAATGTTAAAAAATCTATAAGTTGGACTATTTAATGTATAACCCAAAAATACACATGTAGAAGCTCTTTTTCTGAGTTTTGGTATTTTAGGATTAGGTAGTCTCACATATGCTAAGCACCCCCAAACTCTAAAATAATCCAAATTTGGTTTATATTTTTTCCACAATTCAAAAGGAGTTAAAAGAGTCTTTTTATGAGGTATTTTATTTAAAACATAATTTGCTGTTAAAACAGCCTCACCCCATAAATTTTTAGGAGCCCCACAACTAACAAGCATGGCATTGGTTAAATTTATAAGGGTTCTATTTTTACGTTCAGCTACTCCATTAGAAGATGGAGAATAAGGGGGAGTAATCTCATGAACAATACCAAGAGATTGAATATAATTATTAAGACCAAGTGTATCATACTCCTTTCCTCTATCAGTCCTAAATCTTTTAATATTTTTACCAAAATTATTCTCAACTTCTTTTATAAAAGTAGATAATTTTTCAAAAGCATCACTTTTGTTTTTCATTAGATAAACATATGAATATTTTGAAAAATCATCGATAAAAGTTATAAAGTATCTATTACCTCCACGTGTCAAAATACCTTCAAATTCACAAATATCACTATGAATAAGTTCTAATAATTCAGAATCTCTTTCAACACTTTTATAAGATTTTCTAGTAATTTTAGTCATACTACATATTTCACATTTTTCAAATTCATTTTCAAGTTTAGGAATTAAACCTAAGCAACTCATATTTTTCATATACTTATTATTAATATGACATAATCTACCATGCCAAACATTCACACAAGAAACAATATAAGCAGAAGAATTATCATTTTCATTCATCTCAACATTAAGTTTAAACATGCCATCACAAGCATAGCCTTTTTCAACAAACATGCCATTTTTAGAGAGTACAAATGGATCAGCCTCAAGAACTTGTTTAAAACCAGCCTTGTTCAACAGAAAGCCAGAAACTAAATTTTTTCTAATTTCAGGCGCATGTAAAACATCTTTTAGAACCAATTCTCGTCTTGGAGTAAATTTAAGAAGTACCTCTCCAGTACCCAAGACATCAGTAGTATGAGAATCACCAAGCATGATTTTCTTTTTGTCTTCAAAATTGGAGTAGGTTTTGAACCAAGTTTTATCATGGCAAACATGCCTAGTTGCTCCAGAATCTATCCACCATCCTCCTAAGCCATCGAGAATATTAATCTCGGTAATCATAGCCACAAGAGGCTCTTCAGTCACATTGGCTTGAGCCATTGACCCATTTTTCCGATAACGACAAATTCTAGCAGAATGTCCAGGCTTACCACACACAAAACATGCATAATTTTTGTTATTGGTGTGGTTGCCATTATTTGGGACATGCTTAGGAGGAGGTCCTTGGTTCTTTCTTTGATTTGAGAAGGCTTTATATTGAGATTGGTTTTTATTTGGCCAACGTTTCATGTTTCTTTTCTTTGGCCTTAAATAATAATTATTTTTTTCTTGGGCTTTAGGCATGTTTTCATTGGAAGTAATCAAATTTACCTTAGTTCCATTTGCTCCATTGAGCTCCACAGCCTTGTCTTGATTCCTTGCTTCTTCCTCCACTCTCAAACGTGTGATAATGGCTTCAATGGAAAGTTCCTTTTGCTTATGTCTCATGACTTTAGCAAACTCCTTCCAAGACTCGGGCAGCTTGTCAATGATGGCTGAAACTTGCATTTGTTCATCTACTCGAACGCCTTCAGAACGAACATCATGTGCAATCATTTGAAGCTCATAGACTTGTTCTACCACGGATTTGCCTTCAACCATCTGAAACCTGAAAAAACGACTACAAGCATACTTCTTCGACCCAGCTTCGTCAGTGTCATACTTTTGATGCAAGGCCTTCTATATCTTTTTTGCAGAAAAATAAGATTGATCATAATAATCATACAATTCATCAGAAAGACAATTAAGCAAATAATTCATACAATAAAGATGATCCTTCTCCCATTTCTTTATTTCTTTTTCATGTTGAGAAATTTCTTCTTCAGTCATGGATTCTATTTTCTTTTTCTTTGGATTTTTCTCTGTTAGAACATAAGCTATATTCAAAAGTGTAAGGTAAAAGAAAGTCTTTTGTCTCCACCTCTTAAAGTAAACACCACGGAAACGGAATGGCTTGTTAAGATCACTCGCTCCAATGGTATTGGAAACAACATTACCATTTTCCATTAATGCATTTTTGTTCTCCATAAGTATCGTCTCAAATTGTTGGAAATAAAAGGAGAAATATTACTTGAACTTGTTATAATTTGCATCAAATAACGTCACCAGTAAGAGGTGGCGGAGTTGAGTCACGGACTAGGTCGCTCTCTTGAGACGATACGCGCCGTCTACGGAATTTTCCGGTGTAATAGACAATAATTTTGCACGCCGTCCCCAGGATACAACAAGCCCAACCACCTAGCTGTATTCCCTTACAAGTCTACACTACTTGTAGGGTGAGAAGCTCTTAAAATAGTACTTTCTTTTTACCCAGAATAAAATATATAAATATATGAAGAGATAATATGATTTGAGAGAAAATGGTTTGTAGAGAGAAAGACAAGAGCTAGAATATATTGTTTTTTGTGTGTCTTTCAATTGGACATATCATGTATTTATATAGTGGTATGGGAACCTTTCCCATATAATTTCATATTAAATTTTAATTCATTTGATATTATAGATATTAGTATAGCATCAGTTTTTATTTTGTAATTTATTTTCTGCACATGTCCCTGTACATGTCCATGTTCATTTGCTAAAACCATCAATGCATTGTTGACCAATTTCAAAAAGAAGCTGGCAGCAGTAACATCTTTACTCAATTTACATGATTTCACAGCATCATAATGACAAAAGTAACACAGGAAGTTTCGATGTGGTTTTAAAGTACAATGTATCGATATGTTTGATGGGATAGTAAAGAGGAGATATCCATATTCTTTTCATAAAATCAATCAAAATTATAAATCTTAGTTACACCATCATAATTTAAAGGGCTTTCCTATACATACAAAGACCAAAAGGAACAACATGGAGAGGGAATTGAAAAGTATGCAGTGTGACACAAGGCTTCCTGCCCTATTCAATCTATTCTGGTGCCTTCTAGGCTCCCAACCTGTGAAATTGACCACGTAATTTTGAACAATCCTTCAAAGCAGCAACTTTTATGCTTTTAATACTATACGAATGCACTTCCAAACCAGCAAAGTTATAATAACTTTAACCAACACTAATCTTATATACAATGTGCACATGCTGAGCAAAATATATACATATATAAATGTGAACAGAAACCATTTTTGACTAGGATTATATCTAGTGTCTTAAGGGCCCGGTCTTGCAGAGCAATAAATCGTCCTTCTATAGACTATTCGAGATACAATTATGTTCCATCATGAAATTTCAAAAGCCAAATTAAAGGCGTGAGGGAGTGACTTATCAAAAAAAAAAAAAAAAAGGCGTGAGGGAGTGCTTTATGGGCCTACTTTTTCATGATGTGGGTGTGCAATTTATTATTTTGAGTTATATATTATAGGGGAAAGTACATATATTATTTATGCATAAAATATAAAATATGTCTAAACCATTACTTAGTATAATATAGTCTTAAAAGTTACTAAACATACAAAATTTAATTAATTATAAATAGTTTAAATAATAATCGTCACTTTACATGTCTGAACATATACAAGTTAATATAAGAAAAATATAATGATAATAAAAAATAAAACAAAACAGTATATTTCATAGATGACAAATGTAATAAAGATCTCTAGCTCTTAATCACAAAGACCGCAATTATCATTTTTTCTAAAACTGAAAAAAAAAAAAAAATACAATGTTCCAATCTCTAGTTTTCCAAATATATATATATATATAATCATTTTGGAAAAAAATTAGAAGGCTTCTATTAAAATTGTTTTTTTAAGGAACATATTTCTTGAATACACATTGTTTTAATGAGTTATGTATGATATGTCATAAGAGTAATAAGAGGAAAAGAATGATGTATTAAACATTTACATAACTATATTACAATTTTTTTTAAAAATTTAGGTTGTGCCATTAGTTAAATTAAATAAGTAATTTTTTATTTGTTATAAAAATATAGGAGGGAATGAGAAATTTTCAAATGCTAGGGGGCCTTGGCTTTCCTATACACCTGCTATTTTTTTTTTTTTTATGATATCTAATTCAAACCATAAAATGTATTTATTTCAAATTGAGAGAATTCTCTTCCATTTTGTGTATGGTCCTTGTGTGAGCATTTGTGTACTATACAGCTATTGTTCTGAGGTTGAATCATATTGTTCTGAGCATTTGTGTGTGGTCCATGTGTGAGCGTTTCTATACCGTACAGCTATTGTTCTGAGGTTGAATCATATTGATTGGAATTACAATTAACCAAGATTTCAGGTGGTAAATATTCCACTTGATTGGCCTTTAATTAGGAGCTTTCATTCTGCAGAGCACAACTAACTTAGAGTTGGAGCAAACCCTACTAGATCTTTAACATTATAGGCAAGGTGGTCCTGAACATGTGCAAGACTTACAAGTGTTGAATAACCCATGCAGCCATGCTGCATTGCTATCTTTGTACTTCTGATGTTTGTAAGTTATTTTGAACGTCTACTCACAATTTAATATTTTTATTTATATATTTATATTCGTCTTATATACAATGTGCACCACTGAGCAATATACATAATACATACATAATATATATTGATGCAAATGTGAACAGAAACCATTTTTGACTAGGAGTCTAGGAGTATAGGTCTATATCTCAAGGGCCCAGCCCTGCATAGGAATCAATCGCCCTTCTATAGATCATTCAAGATACAATTATCTTCATTCAACAAAAAAGGAAGAAAGAAAAAAAAGATACACTTATCTTCCAGGGAAAGGATTGGGTCCAATGCACAGGAGCACTGGACCCGTTGAGATCTTAACATATATTCAGTTTTGTCCAGTTTTTGTACACGTGTCAAAATCTCAATGGGTCTAGTGTTCCTGTGCACTAGACCCAAGCCGCTCCCTATCTTCCACCCTAAAACGTGCTCCTTCTCTAATTAATACCATGAAATTCCAAAAGCCAAAAGTTGTGAGGCAGTGAAAGAGTGCTTTTGGGCCTACTTTTATCCATGTGTGATGTCAGTGTCCAATTTATTTATTTATATATTTTTCAATATTATATCACTTCATAATTTTTTATAGTTTTTTTTTTTTTTTTTTTGAGACAAAGTTACATGCTTGTGACATGTTGAGTGCGTTTCCTTTTTTCGGTGATTAATGTCACCAATTAAATAGGAGCACCTGAGTATGAAGCACCACTTATAGTTGAAGTTGAATGGCTATCTACTCATTCTCACAATCACTTTTTTGGGCTAGGCATTCTCACTATTACCCTTTCACTTCAGGTACCAATTGTTTCCTCAATTATTGTTTCAATTATTTAATAAAAAGG
>BKZX01028633.1:0-20710 GCA_014362285.1 Fagus crenata
CATGAAAAATAACATGTGAGAAAATACATAACAAACCATGGAACTTGAAAGGTTTGAGGAGTAGGAAGAGAATTATTTACTGTGCAAAAGTGTATGAATCAATATCATTAATTGGTATGGGTGTTTGGTGGTTGAGTAAGCTTTTTGGCTGTGGCAGACTAAAAGTGTTTCAGTCTACCGCAGATCTGCAGAAAGTATTCTGCAGAACTTGGTTGTCTTCAAGCTTGGAGCTTTGTGAATCAGCTCTTATGAAGAAATTAGTTTCAGATTGAGATTCAACCAACCCCTTTTTCTTATTTCTCACCCCTCTTTATAGTGGTGTTAATGTCTTGTGGTCTCAACCATTGCCTTCTTAGTCATGGTAATTTCTGTTTATCCGCGGGATAAAAATGGTGGATTTGACTTGTCTGCTGCAGACCTGATTTGGGCTGCGGCAGACAGCCAATTTCTCATTTCTGGTGTTGGGGAGAGTGAGTATTAAATGCTTGACAAGGGGAATTGAGGTAATTGAGTTGACTCATACACATTTTGCATAATCAAGTTTGATCTTACCATTTTTGCATTATTCCCCAGCAGATTAATGCTTTTTATGTTGTGGCAGATCAAAAAAGATTCAATAAATTAATCCCCCTACCTCCAAACCGTTCTTCCTAAGTTCCATGTTGAGGATGAGTAAGGACCACCGGAGTGCTGAGCTGTGGTGGTCGCTGCTCTTGAGTGGTGGCAGCCTTGGTGGCCATGGCAGACTTCTTAGTCCTTTTAGTTCTTGTCTCATCACTTTTTGCTTCAGCTGGTGCTGCCGTGGATCATTTCGTGATGGAGTCCACCGTGACCAGTGGACAAAGGGAAGGACCAGCTTTCTTTTCATGGTTTCTTGTTTCAGTAGGTTCTGACCTAGGCGGCCATGGCAGACCTCCTGGTCTTTTCGACTCTTGTCTCATCTTCTCCATCACCTCTTGCTTCAGCTGGTGCCGCCGCAGATCATTTCGTGACGGAATCCACCGCGACCAGTGGATAAAGGGAAGGACCAGCCTTCTTTTCATGATTTCTTGTCACATCTGGAGCTGCGGTGGACCGTTTTGTGGCAGTGTCTGCTGTGACCACTGGGCAATGAGGAGTTTCAACCATGGAGGACTGTGCTGGTCTCTTGGGGAAGACAAGGAACAATGCTGCATCTGATTGATATGTTGCTTGCCTTGTCTTCTCCGTCAGTTCACTTTTCCAGCTGATGCTGCCGCAGATGTTCTTCCGGAGGTATTTATGGTGGACTGCTGGACAATGAGAAAAACCAAACTTCTCCAGCAATAATGGTGCTTTGAGATCTGTATTTTGAGTGGTGTCATCTGCTGTGGCGGCCACGGCAGCCTTCCTCGACCTTTTCAGCTCCTCTTTTGTCTTCTCTATGATTTCTTGTCACACCTAGAGTTGCGGTGGACGGACTGGAGATGGTGTCTACTGTGACCAGTGGACAATGATGAGGACCAAGCTTCTTCTGCAATGATAAAGCCTTGAGATCTGCTGCATATCTTGGAAATGAGTTTTTCTTCATTGTCTTAAGCTCCGTGATGAAAAAAGGGGGGGAAAATGGAGCTTTCACGTGGGAGCTTTCCCTCTTCTCACTTTGAATTATTTTAAATGTTCTGGTATCATTGTAGCAGACATGAGTTTGGGAGAATGGGCTGGGCTTCTTTTTTTGGGTTTGGGTCTGATGGATGACTGAAAGCCATTTCTTTCTATATTCTTGTTGCCGTGGACCACTGGGCCTGATGGGCTTTGGGCCTTTAGCGAATTTTTGGACTTTCGGATTTGGTCTGCCGTGGACTGAAAAAATGGGCCTCTACACTATATAACTAAGAAATTAAGAATGTAGAACACTCAACTCATGAGTAACAACAGGACTTAACTATATAGTACCTTTGTGGCAACATTAAGGTTATCCTTTCTTCCAGGGATTTAGTAAGATACCCATTAATTTCATCCAAAAAGAATAATAATTATAAATTAAAAAAAAAAAATGAAAATACCACAAATCCTTGTTATAAGTGCTAGTTAAGTCTGTTGGCTACATGTTGCTCACTTTCTTCTTGTGAATATCAAAACCAAGAGGCTTTGCGGCTTCTTCAATCTTATTGATGATCTCATTGGCAGGGCATTCAGATGCATGTGAACCTTGTTTCTCTCTTAAATCCCTGCATATATGAAATGACAAACCCCAACTTAAATGTAAAGCAACATATTCTTATCTAAAATTTTTCGAGAAATCTAAATTATTGCGTCACTGACCAAATACATGGTCTGCTTATCAAAGGAAATGGATATTTGTTACATAAGATGTACCACAGATGTATTAAGCAAATTCCTGCTTGTGTCTATTTTACAATAAATAACAGCACAAAAATAACTTTCTAGACGAAAAAAGGCTTGGTAATTTTCACAGTAGATAGTTTCCACAGATGACGGATTTGTAGAATCACATATACTCAGTACTATAGAATAATAGAAACCCATTTATATATATATATATATTAGATCACAGTAAATCTTTTGATTAGGGATAGAAACTTTTATTGATGAAATAAAATACAAGTAAAACAGAAATCATATAATAGTTTTGGTCCTTTCGGATTATTGGTAATTTTTGCTATTTTTGATGGCAATGTGCACTGTTAGTACGAGATTTGAAATAAGTGACTGGGCATACGAGTTGGCAAGGGAACCAATAAAATGGTGACACATAGGCTAAACAATGGCCAATGTATAGCCAAGCAGAAGATGACACTTGAACCAATGGAAGCATAGCACGTAGATTTAAATAGAAGGTGGACCACAAACTAATTAGATGATGGCACGTAAATGAAGTAACTGGCCAGACCAAGGGCCAGTCACAGAGAAGCACGCGGATCAATCAAGGAATCACACGTGTTTAATTTTTTACATAGCCACAGAGATGACATCTGGCAAGTAAAAGGCATGCATGATGCACGTTCCAAGATTATCTAACAGAAAGGCCACGATTGAAGCAGTTAAACATGAAACAGGAGCTATTTTCATGGGATTTGAAGAGAAGATTAAGGGATGAGGATGTAACTGTTAGAGTTGGCTTATAAATAGTAAACCCAATTATATCTAAAGGACACACGCAAACACACACACACCCCCAGGCAAATCCAAATAGCATTTGTTAGATTAGTTAAGAGAGCTTTCGATTGTAACTTCCAGTATTTCCTTTACATGCTTGTAAGTACTCTTTCAGTTAATTAAGAATGTCTCATTTATGTTATTACTTGATTTGACGCACTAGTTACCTCGATCGCAATATATTTTACTTTAACTTAGGCATAGTTATCTCGATTAGCAATAGTTACTTTAGACTTAGTTTAACTTAGTTTAGGTTAATCAATTAGTTACTTTAGACACCTCGATTAGCTTAATTAGTTAGTGTAATTAATTAATTAGGTACTTTAGACTACTTAGCTAGAACTAGTTAATTTAATTAGATAATCCCTTAGCTTAATCTATTAGCCTAGTTAGCTTAATTAATTGGTACTGTTCTGTTACTTGCATAAATATTTTCATTCTGTTTTCTTACTCGCATTTTATTTTAAGTCCTTTGGGCAAAGGCAATCACCGAGCCTACAAGCCTTTTAGATTCGAAGTCAGATTATGGTTCTAAGTTTGCTTTAAAGGCACTAGACCCTCGATCGAGCATAATTATTTGTTTCCTTCAAACAAATTGGCGACCATTCCTTGTTAATTCTAGTTTGGCAACAAACAAATTGGCGACCACAGTGGGAGTCATATATGCCAGTAAGAACAAGAAGGATGAGAAACTCTGGAAAAGGTGTTAGGTTACCTGAAGGAATTTCTAGTTCAGAAGAGGACATTGAAATGTCCCCACCAGCCAAAAGCTTGGTTGATGAGCTCCAATCCTATATGGATGCAAGAATCCAGGAAAAAATGGAGGCACTCAATGAGAATGTTCGAACTGAATCACCAGTGGTTCAAAAAGAAGATATGGCACAGTTAATGAAGAAGTTTGAATAAACTATGAGCTAGAATAGGGCAACACTGGAACAAGCTATGAGTCAAAAAATGGCTGCATTGATTCAAGGAATGTCTCAGAGAACTACTACAAGAGGAATCGAAATAGGCCAAAGGTCTGGCCAACGGCCTTAAAAAGAAGTAGCAACAATAAACGTTGACATACCCATAGGATACCCCGTCAATTCGACGGTAGGTCCTGAAGAGAGATCAACTGTAACAGAAACACCTAGAGTGGGACAACCTCAGGAGGAGCAGATTATAACAGAGTTACTAAGAATGGGGCCAGCAAGAATGGAACCACCTCACGTCGAGCCTCCAAGAATGGAATCACCACAAATCGAGCCACCTAGAGTGGAACAACCAAGGGTGGAGCCACCAAGAGTGGATCCACCTCGATTCGAGCAGCCTAGAGTGGAACCACCAAGAGTGGAACAACCACATTTCGAGCCACCAAGGATGAAACCACCAAGAGTGGATCCACCTCGATTCGAGCAGCCTAGAGTGGAACAACCACGTTTCGAACCACCAAAGATGGAACCACCAAGAGTGGATCCACCTCGATTTGAACAACCTAGAGTGGAACCACCAAGGTTCGAACCTCCAAGAATGGAACCACCAAGGTTTGAACCACAAAGAGTGGATCCGCCTCGATTTGAGCAACCAAGAATGGAGGAAACTTCGTTTGAGCAACCTAGGTTTGAACAACCAATGATGGAACCGCCTCGTTTTGAACAACCAAGGATGGAACCTCCTCGATTCGAGCCAAGAATGGATCCACCTTGGATGGGACCACCTCAATTTGGGTTCCCTAGGGCGGAACCGTATTAGGGCCAACCAGAAGGATTTAAGGGTGAACCACCATAAAGGTTTGAACAATATAGGGAGCAGGTTAGGTTTGAACAGCCCTATGAGTTTAGAAACGAACCTTATATGCCCCCATAAAATAGGAGAAATAGGCCAAGAAATGATCATAATGGCCGAAACTTCCCTGAGGAAGATATATTTGATAGAGGAATAAATCTGGAAGAAAGAAATCGGGATATCGGGCTTGAACCCAATCCTAGGCTTGTACAAGGCCAAGATCTAAGAGACACCATCTTTGAAGTCCTCGATCAAGCATTTCCAGGTCAGAGAAGAACACCAAAACATCCTTATAGGAAACCATATCCTGAAAGGATAGATAGAGAAGGATGGCCTAGGGGATTCAAAATACCTGACTTTAATATGTTTTCAGGTGAAGATGAAAAAAGGGCCTTGGAACATATCTCTAGATTCACCGTCCAATATGGTGAATATTCCAATAATGGAAATGGAAAGTTGAGAATGTTTCCTAATTCCTTGACAGGCCAAGCTTTTACTTGGTACACCGCGTTACCAACTAATTCAATTGAGTCCTGGGAAGAAATGGAAGAAAAATTCCAGTCCCACTTTGCCAGATCAAACATAGGAGTTTCAATGGCAAACTTAGCGAGATTAAGACAAAAACCAGATAAATCTGCAGAACAATTCATTATGAGGTTAAAAGGATCAAAACACGATGCCATACGACGTTGCCAGAGGCGAAATACGTCAAAATAGCCATCGAAGGTCTTAACTTTGAGCTAAGAAAGAAATTCGAGGGAATAACCTTTATAGATTTGTTCAAGTTGTCAGAAAGAGCATCCAAATTCGAAGGGCTTTTGAAAGAGGAGAATCAAAGGAAAAACTCCTCTTATGGGACCTATTATCAGGACCCCAACTACAAAATCGATTTGGCTGAATACGTGGGTCGAGGGCCATTTGTTTGTGTTGCTTTACACAAAAAGCAAAGTCAAGCAAAAGAGTCCAACAAACCAGTCTCGCCTTTAAAGGCTTACTCTTTTGATGTAGAAAAAGCAGATGAAATCTTTGATATTCTATACAAAACTAACCAACTAAAAATTATAGGAAGACATAGATTTCCCTCTAAGGAGGAATTAAAAGGAAGAGACTACTGTAAATGGCATAGTACTTATACTCATGCCACTAAATCTTGTGTGACTTTTAGAAATGTGGTATAGGATAAAATAGACAGAAATGTCTTAAAATTTCCTGAAATACCTCAAGAAAACATGGCAGTAGATGCAGACCCTTTTCCTTTTGTAGACGTTAATACTACATTTGTTGATCTTAGTTCACTTATGCCCCATAGAAATCTATACGTTAAAAGTAATAAAGCTAAGGTTAACTCACTGCGAGTTGTTGGTCCACAGGAAAGACAATTAGTTCGAGAGATATGGGCAGCTTGAAGATTGAGAAGGCAGCTTCTACAAAGCAAAGCAGCTCAGCCAGAATAAGTGGCAGGAGTCTCTCGATTCAGGACAACAATGTCCATGCTAACAAAGGGAGGAATGTGGCATCCCCCATGAAACAACCTATCATCTTTTACAAGGAGATGCTTAAGAAAGAGCCACAACAAATCAACTCAGAAAGTGATGAAGATAACACCATCTGTGAAAGATGTAGTCATATATTGGCTAAGTGTTTTTCTAAGACCAAGAAAGAGGATGACCACAAGCTACCAGAAGAGGGAGAACCAAAGTCAATCCCAAAACCAATAGAAAACAACAGACCTGACCTAAGGTCAACCCCACAAGTACACTCGAGTCAATTGACGCTTGGTCCTCAACACGAACAGCTAAACATGGCTCGATCGAGGCATGACTCTCAGTATGAACAGCCAAAAATGGCTCGATTGTAACATGACTCTCAATATGAACAGCCAAAAAATGGCTCGATCGAGGCACGAACCTCAACATGAGCAGCCAAAGATAGCTCGACCAAGACATGATTTGTAAAATGAACAGCCAAAAATGGCTCAATCAAAACACGTTTCCCGATACGAACAACCAAGAGATTTAGTTCTCACTATGAACAACCAAGAATGGCTTGATTAAGGCTTGTTCCTCAATATGAACAACCAAAAATGGCTCGATCAAGGCCAAATCCACACTATGCTTTGGACTCTAGATTTGAATCAATCAGGAAGCCCAGAATAATGAGACCATCAATCTCAGAAGCAGGGAGATGGGTTACCCTAGAAACTCCTGGACTTAAACCAATACACAAATAGGAGTACAAATACAGCTATAACCCACACTTCTCAAGGATGACGTGAACCCAGAGGCGAAGGTGGATAAGGCAGCAGACAACCTTACACCAAGAGTATGGACAAGAAGACCATCATTCATCCAGGTCAACCACTGACTCAGATTCTATGGAGGTAATAACGGGAGCAAAAGCCCTAGAATACCTTAGAGGACCTTACGTTGGAGAAAATGGTACTGCTGTTGCAACAACTAAAAATATTGCAACACCAGTAAAAGGTGACATAGGACCTACGGTGCAAGACATAAGGGCTGAGTCATATCCAAACAAAAACTCAACAGAGACTCAAGATAACCACAAACGACTGGAGAAAAATAGTAATAATGTTGAGTTAGAGATAGAATCTGAGGAAATCAAGGCTTTACCAGCACCTGTAGAACCAAGAAGAGGCCAGGTGGTACATGTTTGGTTTGGAAGAAAGAAAAGAAGCTCGAGGGGCAGCAAAGAAGCAAAAATCAAGGCAGAACAGCCCCAGGAAACTCAAATGGAGAACGTTCAAGATAGCCCAAGTAAGAATGCAGAAGATATTAATGGCATCAAAGATGTTGAAGACATCGAAGACATAAACGATGAGGAAAACATGGAAAACATGGAAGACCTCGAGAATATGGAAGATGTTGGAGATGTCGAAGACATGGAGGACATTGAAAACATTGAAGATATTGACGCCTTTGAAGATTTTGAAGGTATTGGTGATATCGAGGTTGAAGAAACTGATGATATGGAAGAGATGGAAAAAACAGAAACCCTAGAAAATGGTATCCAAACAAGAGAACCAGAAACTAAATCTGAAGAGCCAAGAAATGGCAAAACACTTAGTTGTAATGCCATTACTCTACCTAGAGAATTCATGGCAACTACTTGGGTACAAAGAGAAGAAGACACTCGAGGCGTAATACCCATCTTGTTGGTAGCGGAGGAAGAGTGCCGAGACACAGGTAAAATCATATTTGATAAACCTACTTTGGCTATGTGTCAACATTTAAAACCTTTATACATAAAGGCACACATGGATGGAAGACTCGTTAATAGGGTTTTAGTAGACAATGGAGCAGCAGTTAATATTTTACCAACCTCCATGCTTAGAAAATTATTAAAAACGGAGAATGACCTAATTGCAACAGATGTGTCTGTTAGTGGCTTTGCTGGTGGAGCCACCAAAACAAAAGGGGTTATCCTTATCGAGGTCAAAGTTGGTAGTAAAGTGGCCACTGTGGCCTTCTTTGTTGTTAATACTGACTCAGCATACAATGCTTTGTTAGGTAGAGATTGGATACATTCCAATTGGGTCATACCATCTTCTTTACACCAAGTATTAGTCTTCTGGAAATATGACAATAATATCGAGGTAGTTAAAGCAGATGAAAGACCATTTGTGACTTATAATAACAATTTAGATACACAATTATATAACGATTGAGAGGGCATTGTTAAATTCACAGGGATAGACCAAAACGGCAACCCATCAAGGGTAACTGTCGGACCTGAAGAGCCTTTAACAATGGAGGACTTATTCAAGCTTAGCCAAAATTTGGAAGAGACAGAAACAAGGCTAGAAACTAAGAATGTCCTCGATTATTATGTTGAAGATGTTGAATAAACCCACTAATATGAAGGAAAATGAGGCCATCGATCTGGCCCTAAGGAAGCTAGTAGGATACGTAACAGAGAAAAAGCTGGAACAAAACTCTCAGTTTGCTAAGTGTAACGTAAAACCTAAGAATGGCCAAGGAACTACGGGCTAGGAGCATATAAGCACCCATCCAATCAGAATGGATGATATCAAAGAGGAAGTTCAAGATCTCCTCGTTAAAGTAAATCTAGGAACAAAGGAAGACCCACGGATAACCTTTGTAAGTGGTCACCTTGGACCAGAAGAATTTAATAAAATGACAATAATCCTAAAAGAATACAAGGATTGTTTTGCATGGGACTATCCAGAATTGCCAGGGCTAAGCAAGAAACTAGTGGAACATCGACTGCCAATCAAGGAAGGATTTCAACCGTTTCAACAACCTCCAAGAAGAATGGCTCCAGACATCACCCTAAAAATAAAAGAGGAGATTGAAAGACTGGTTTGAGCAAGCTTCATCAAACTAGCCAGGTATGTCAAATGGTTATCAAATATAGTACCTGTTTTAAAGGAAAATGGAAAACTTAGAATTTGTATCGATTTTAGAAATATAAATATGGCCACACCCAAAGATGAGTATCCTATGCCCGTAGCTGATTTGCTAGTAGATGGGGCATCTGGGTTTAAAGTCCTATCCTTTATGGATGGACATTCAAGATATAATCAAATATTCATTGCAGAAAATGACGTACATAAAACTGCATTTAGATGTCCAGGATCGATAGGAACATTCGAGTGGGTGGTAATGCCTTTTGGCCTAAAGAATGCTGGGGCTACATATCAAAGAGCTATGAACTCCATTTTTCATGACATGATTGGGAAATATATGAAAGTATACATAGATGATATAGTAGTAAAGTCTCAAGACTTCGATAAGCACTTAGAAAACCTGGAAAAGGCTTTCATAAGAATGAGGAAGCATCAATTAAAGATGAACCCATTAAAATGTGCCTTTGGCGTCACTGCTAGAAACTTTTTAGGGTTTCTAGTGCATAATCGAGGCATAGAAGTAGATAAAAATAAGGCTAAGGCTATATTACAAGCCAAGCCTCCATCAAATAAAAAGGAGTTGCAAAGACTGCTTGGGCAAATAAACTTTTTAAGAAGATTTATTGTAAATGTGGCAGGAAAAACCAAAGTATTCTCTCCTTTGCTTTGATTGAAGGACCATAAGGCGTTTATTTGGCATGAAGAACATCAAAAAGCCTTCGATGCCATCAAGCAATACTTAACGACTCCACCAGTGTTGATCCCTCCAAAGGAAGGCAAACCACTAAAGTTGTATATCTCTGCTACTCAGGAGTCAATGGAAGCCTTTTGGCCCAAGACAATGAGGACGGCCATGAACAAGCCGTTTTTTATTTAAGTAGGATTTTAAATCCAACTGAATGCAGATATTCTATTGTTGAAAAACTTTGTTTAACTTTATATTTTTCTGCACTCAAATTAAGGCATTACATGTTAGCTTATATTGTGTTTGTCATTGCTCAAACTAATGTCATTAAATATATGCTATCAAAACCTATTTTAAGTGGAAGAATGTGCAAATGGAGTTTAGCCTTAGTAGAGTTTCATTTACTATATGTACCACAAAAAGCAGTTAAGGGCCAAGCACTGGCAGACTTTTTGGCTGATCATCCTTGTGAAAATATATCACAAGAAGCCCAATATGTGGCTTTAGTTCCTTGGAAGCTCCATTTTGATGGTTCAAGAACTAAACAAGGAGTAGGTGTGGGAATAGTTCTGGAATCACCACAAGGAGTAAAAACCCAATTAGCATTTAGAGTGGAAAAAGTATGCTCTAACAATCAAGTAGAGTATGAAGCCTTGGTATTAGGGCTAGAAATACTTTTGCAAATGGGGATAAAAAAATGTCACAGTATTTGGTGATTCGCAACTGGTAATCAATCAAGTTAGGGGGCAGTACAAATGTGGAAGTGTATTATTAGCCCCATATTTGGTATCTGTCCAACAATTGTTGCAAGAGTTTCAAGAGTACACTCTACATCATATACCTCGAGAAGAAAATTATGAGGCTAATAAAATGGCCTAGGCAGCCTCAGGATATAAGCCAATCGAGGATGAAGGAATCAAAATTAAGGCACTAAAAACAAGAACTCTACCATCAGTATTTACCAGGCAACTAGGAACAGAGATCTTTACCCTCGAAATAAGGAAAGAAGATTGGAGAAGTCCAATTATCTCGTACCTAAAAAGCCTAAGTGGCTGTATGAATAATGCCCTAAAACTCAAGGCCAGAAGTTATGTATTGATGGAAGAAGACAAATGCCTGTTCAAACGTGGGGCAGATGGAATTTTGCTAAAGTGTATAAACACGAAAGAAGCAATGCAAGTAATGGCTGAAGTCCATGAAGGAATATGTGGAGCACACCAGTCAGGAATAAAAATGAAATGGCTAATTCGTCGATATGGATATTATTGGCCAAAAATCCTAAACGACTACATCGAGTATGCTCATGAATGTGAGGCATGTCAAAAACATGGACCTTTGCCCAGGCTACCTGCTGCCGAGTTAAGCTTAATTATTAAACCTTGGCCATTCAGAGGATGGGCAATGGATTTAATTGGGAAAGTAAGACCTACTTCAAGAAAGAAGAATTGTTTTGTAATCGTGGCAACAGATTACTTCACAAAATAGGTAGAAGCCAAAGATTATAAAGATGTAACTGAATATGATGTGATAAAATTCATCAAAGAAACAATAGTCTATCGATTCGGTTTACCTCAGAGCATCACTGTGGATAAATGGAATGGCTTTTAATGGATTGAGGGTTATGGCCTTTGCGTAAGAGTATGGCATTAAGATCCTCAACTCAACACCATACTATGCACAAACAAATGGTCAAGCAGAATCCACCAACAAGATCATCAAAGCCAATTTAAGGAAAGTTGTTAATAATAACCCCTCGAATTGGGATGAGTTATTATCAGAAGTGTTATGGGCTTATCTAACCTCTAAAAAGCTAAGCATCAACACAACTCCTTTCTCATTAGTCTATGGACATGATGCAATACTCCCTATGGAAATAATTGTCCAATCACTAAGAGTGACCAGACAAAACCGATTGAGCCATACAAATTATGAGGATGCGATGATGGCAGAAATGGATGATTTGGATGAGGCACAGGTAGCAGCTTTAAACTCGATCATTTTACAGAAGCAACGAGTTATTAAGAATTACAATCAAAAGGTTAAACCCAAAACTTTTGCTATAGGAGACTTGGTTTGGAAAGTAATATTACTCCTTGGGATCAAAGATTCTTACTTAGGAAAACAGTCACCTAACTGGGAAGGGCCCTACCTAGTTAGCCAGTTATTTGATGGAAATGCTTATAAGTTAATGCACGTCAATGGGGAGGAACACATAAGGGCAATAAATGGAAAATACCTTAAGCCCTACAAACCAAGTTTTAATGAAATGGCTTATCAGCATAGAAAATTTTAAACAAAAAGAAAATAATAAGGCTTAAAGATAGCCTGAAAAATTTACAAGTATTAAAGTCGGATTCTATTCACTAAATTGAAAGCTATCGTTTCATTCAAAAAAAAAAAAGAGCCTGAAAGTTTTACACAGCAAGCCAAAAAATGGAGAGTATGTCCAGAAGACAGAAAGAGAAGAAACAAAAAATCACAACTCCTTGAAAGTAGCAAAAAGACCAGCCCAACTCATTAAAGGCAGCATCTCCAGATTAGCAATCTCAGACTGAAGGGTTTGGATATCTTGTTCAGTTTTAGAAATTAGCTCCATCCCTTGAACCAGTCCTTGGCTCTCAGCATGAACAGTCTGAAGCTCCAAACACTTTTAGGCACGCTTGGATTTCCAGAGTTAAAGTTCAGCCTTAAGTGACTTCATCTTCTAGTCTATGGACTTCAGTTCAGATGCCTTAGTCTGAAGATCGAGATGGTGAGCTTGCAATTGGGAGACTTTTTGCTTGTGGTCTGCTTCCTGGTTGGTAGCTCGATTTCTCTTCTTTTAGGCTACCTGGAGGTTAGAAATAGTATTGTCTAGGTTTTGCACAAACAAACCTAAGAGAGCCCTGCCACTTTCACTTAGAACAGAGGAGTAGGCAGTCAAGAATCGAGCCACTTGTCAAAATTGGTAAACCAAGGTAGCATCCAGGAGCACCGAACCAACAGGCTTTTGCAAAAGCTCTTTTAGTTGACTGATTGCTGTTTGGAGTTGATCTCTGGAAGGCTCCAAAGAAATAGAGGAAGAAGAGGTCTTAGTAGGAGTCTGGCATTATTGAAGGGTCAAGGAGACATCTTCGAGAAGTTTGTCAATGTCCCTAAGACCCTCCTACGTACATGGAGCCTGCAATAGGAAGATCAAAAGTCAAAGAGGGAAAAGCTTAAGAAGAATAAAAACTGAAGTAAAAAACATATTAACCAAGGAAGCAACAGCCTCGATGGATGGGACTGTAACCTCAATCAAGGTCCTAACCTTAACGGTTGGCTGAGAAACCGGCTGCATTGACACCACAGAAGCCACAATAGCTGGTTTGGTCAGTTTTGCCTCCCTCGATGCCACTTGCTCCACCTTTTCCTTTCTAGCAGCCTCTATCTCTATGCTCTTTTCATCCTTCTTTTGCTCTTCTTCTTGTTTCTTCTTTTCTTCTTCTTTCCTTTTCTTCTCAAGCTCTTCCTATCTTCTTTTTTTTTCAGCTTGAGCCTTTTTCTTCGCCTCCAACCTCCTTGCTATTTCAGCAACTCTCTCCTCCTCAACCTTTTCAGCTTGCCGTTTCTTTTCCTCCTTAACCTCCAGGCGCTTCCTTTCAGCCTCTTCAGCTTCAAACTTGGCCTTGAAGGCAATAGCAAGTTTTGTAGCATCCTCAGCCTGAGTCTTAGCCTGTAAAGCAACAGCAGCAAGTTTAGCAAATTTTTTAGCTTCTTTATATTTCTTGGCTAGCGCTCGATCTTCAGCCTCAAGAGCCTTCTGAGCCTCGATGAGACCACTTAGCACTTGTTTTTGTTCGTCTACCTTTCTCATCAGCTCAGATAAAGTGGTAGCATCATCAAGGTCCTCATCTAAAGGTTCCACATCAAGGATCGGAGGATCAAGAATCACCTCAATGACTTTAACTTTCTTGGCAGAAGGCTTCTTAGCTATAGTTTTAATGAGCTTCCTGCCAGAAGTTTTGGCACCTTTGGGAGAGGTAATAGGTTCGGCTTCTTCTTCAACCTCAGAAGATTTGCGTTTGGCTAAAGTTCAAACCCCCTAGTCTGAAGGAGCTGGAAGTATGAGGAGAGGAGGTTGACTTTGGACGATTCTCTTGGCCTTCTCAAAGGCCTCATCTTGGAGTAAGTTGCCCTAACAACACCTCATTAGTTGATTTCTTAAGTCAAAAGCCACTTCAACAAGTCCAGCATGATGAGAATCAACTTTATTAGTGACTATATCAACAAGAGTGATAAGAAGGTCAGAACTTACTTCAGCAGCGGCAAGTTTTTGAGAAGAGTCACCAGTGACTTTCTTCCTAAAAGGAGAGATTTGCTGAAGAGGCTTAGGAGCATCAAAACTAGCAATATGCTAGATGCCAACACCTGAAAGAGGCAAATAAAGTTAACATAATACTTAAAGATCGAAACAAGCAACATATACAAAATAAAGTAAGAATACCTAAAAGCTGATGCATCAGAAATCCAGGGCAGCATCCCTGAAGAGCTTCGATCAGGTCATTCTCATTATTAAAGTGGGCCATGTAGGAATCCCATCGGTTGAGGAATAGTGAAGAAGCCACTAATTGAGGCGAAAATGGTGTGAAGGTAAAATTTATGACCTGTTCCCTAGCTAAAACACTTATTTGCTTAACCTCGTCCTTAGAAATGAGGGCTCAAGCCATCCAATCGGTGTTTTTGGTCCATGTGGGGGGAACAGGTAACAATTGAACGAGCCCAAATTGCCTCGCCACCAGCGAAGGGCAGTAGGCCTCGACACCAGCATGAGGGGTCCTAATAACTACCAGGTCCCTCGATTGGAGGCAAGAACCCCATGTTGCGTCCCCTCTAAAGAAGCCTTGGCTCGAGAACTTTTGGAAGTCCTCAGAACTGTACTTCTTCACCTCAAAAGGCAGGAATTATTCAGGTATCCTTCTCCTCGATGACTCGCTAAAAAGTTTGAAGCAGGTAGGGAAAGAGGGGATTCCCTTTCCTTTAGGGAAACGAGCGTGCATCCAGACTTCTCCGTAAAACCATGGCACAGTGGTAGGATGAAGCTCAGGAGCAATCGAGGGGAAGTAGGAGTAGGCCCACATTTGAATGAGCCAAACAGGTCCCCATGGGATTGTTTGGGCTCAGTGCTGAGCAAGAACATGGCTCAATAGAGCTCTCCCAACAAGAAGGAAGCCATATCAATAGGAACGCCATTTGCCAAGCATCGAGCAATTGATAGGTAGTAGCTAATGACCCGTTTAGAGGAGGTACAGGCCAAAAACCTACATATCCAAAACAAATAAAACAGGCATTCCTCTTTGTAAGTAACGGGTGAGGCGCCAACACCCTTCACATGTTTAATAAACTCATTATAGCCAAGAGGCACGCCTTTGAGGAAGTCGTCTTCAGGACCTTTACCAACGGTCATTGAGGGATGAGCCATCGCACCCATAGGACGCAAGCTCAGCAAAGCAAAAATATCAAATATTGTAAGAGTCATGTACCCTTCAGGGAAAAAAAAAAGTATTGGTTGTAGGGGACCAGAAACACAAAAGAGAAGTCAGCAAGCTGGGGTTAATGGGCATTTCATATTTCGAAGCTCGAATGGCTTCGTTAATCCCCAGCATCTTCCATTTATCGATTTTGGCAAGAGCCAACCTTGCTACCCAGGCACCCCAACTGGGAGTCGGTTTGTACCATGTGATGGAAGTAGTGAATGTGTCCCATTCCCCCTATTTCATTCATTTGTTTTGGTAAATAAAATCAAAATGAGAATGGTAAAGGAATATTGGAGAAAGATCCTCAGGGTAAGACAAGAGGGAAGGACCCAGACCACATCAAGGGGATGTAGTGGCAAAAGAAGAAGAAGACGAAGCATCACCATGGAGGATTAGAATATCAGAAAGACATTGAGAGGAAGGAAGTGCCTCAATTATCTGAATGGCACGACTACAAAGGTCACTGTTAGAAGAAGATTGAGCCATTGTAGTGGTTAAAACAAGGGATCGAAGGTAATGTCTAGGGTTCACAATAGAACTAGAAAAGGAGAAACACTCAGAGACAGATAGAGCTTCAGAGAAGAGACGTTTGAGAGTTGGTAGGATTTTTGAAAGTCAGAACAATGAAGTGACTATTGATGAAACGAAATGACTATATGTCTTTCATTCATTTAAGAGCTGTATAAAGGCTGACATAACCGCCAGAAGATCAAGCGTAACCTGAAGCATTTAATTCACATGATTGGCATAGGATTTTTACTGAATCACGTGCGAGGGGCATATGTTAGTACGAGATTTGAAATAAGTGACTGGGCATACAAGTTGGCAAGGGAACCAATAAAATGGTGACACATAGGCTAAACAATGGCCAATGTATAGCCAAGCAGAAGATGACACATGAGCCAATGGAAGCATAACACATAGATTTAAATAGAAGGTGGACCACAAACTAATTAGAGGATGGCATGTAGACGAAGTAACTGGCCAAACCAAGGGCCAATCACAGAGAAGCACGCGGATCAATCAAGGAATCACACGTGTTTAATCTTTTACATAGCCACACAAATGACATCTGGCAAGTAAAAGGCACACATGATGCACGTTCCAAGATTATCTAACAGAAAGGCCACGATCGAAGCAGTTAAACATGAAACAGGAGCTATTTTCATGGGATTTTAAGAGAAGATCAAGGGATGAGGTTGTAACTGTTGGAGTTGGCTTATAAATAGTAAACCCAATTGTATCTAAAGGACACACACAAACACACATACACCCCTAGGCAAATCCAAATAGCATTTGTTAGATTAGTTAAGAGAGCTTTCAATTGTAGCTTCCAGTATTTCTTTTACATGCTTGTAAGTACTCTTTCAGTTAATTAAGAATGTCTCATTTATGTTGTTACTTGATTTGACGCTCTAGTTATATCGATCGCAATATATTTTACTTTAACTTAGGCGTAGTTACCACGATTAGCAATAGTTACTTTAGACTTAGCTTAACTTAGTTTAGGTTAATCAATTAGTTACTTTAGACACCTTAATTAGCTTAATTAGTTAGTGTAATTAATTAATTAGGTACTTTAGACTACTTAGAACTAGTTAATTTAATTAGATAATCCCTTAGCTTAATCTAATAGCCTAGTTAGCTTAATTAATTGGTACTGTTCTGTTACTTTCATAAATATTTTCATTCTCTTTTCTTACTCGCATTTTATTTTAAGTCCTTGGGGCAAAGGCAATCACCGAGCCTACAAGCCTTTTAGATTCGAAGTCAAATTGTGGTTCTAAGTTTGCTTTAAAGGCACTAGACCCTCGATCGAGCATAGTTATTTGTTTCCTTCAAACAAATTGGCGATCATTCCTTGTAAATTCAAATTTCTTTACATACTTCAAAACAATTATTATTATTATTATTATTATTATTTGACAAAAATTCAAATTACACCCCATAAGTTTAGCCACAAGGAATGGTCGCCAATTATTTGAACATAGTTATTTGAACATGACTCGAACTAAGAAGATTGTTTGAACAATCTTCAGGAGAGAAAGCAAAGGATAAAATTAAGTGATGACATTGAGAAAGCTCTCGAAATCTTGTATGATTTACCCAGTAAGAACTTAACCCAAAATTTGTTCATTATGTGATGTGAAAATCCAGGGGAATCTTCTTCGAGTTCATCCTCTACTAAACCGTATGTCTTATGCTTAACATTTATAGCACCATGCCTTAATAGCTTGGTTGAACACTTTCAACACTGAGAGTGTTAAACCTCTCAATAAAAGAAGGTCTGTAAATTGGGGTCAATGAAATTTTGGTCTAAGCCTTGAACCCTGGCCTAAGATTAGGTCAAATTGATAGGTTGTGTTGAGAGGATGTACATAGGTTTGAAAGAAAAGTGGATTAGATTAGGCATTTGCGAAGCTATATTGACCTCAAAATGCTCTTTAGAAAAGAAGGGATGTACACTTCCCTTCAATCCCTTCTTTGAGTTGTAAAGCATATCAAGCTTTTAACTATCCCGAAGATACCCACATTACAAAAAAATTAGCATATAGAGGTGGTTTTGAAAAGCTCAAAACCGCTTCAATAGACATGAATGCTCTATAGAGGCGGTTTTCAAACCGCCTCTAAAAATTTCAAAAGTGCCTCTGTAACTACTGCCTCAATAAACATGAATACTCTATAGAGGCAGTTTTTTAAAACCGCCTCTATAGAAAAACCTATAAATACGGTTTTGAAAACCGCCTCTATAGATCGTCTATAAACGCCTTTGTAAGTAATATAGTCTATAGTGGCGGTTTTCAAACCGCCTCTAATAGGTTTTGAAAATAGCCTTAGATTTATCTATTGAGGCGGTTAAATAACCGCCTCTATAGATAAATTTTTTGCTTATTGTTGAAAGTGGTCTATTGAGGCGGTTTGAAAACCGCCTCTATAGATCTTTCTCTTCTTTTTTTTTTTTTTTTTTCTTCTTTAATTTGCTTTTGCACCTATTTGATTCTCTTAATACACGACACAAAATTCCAAACTAAAACATAACAAATGTCTATAATACCATCATCATATATGTATAACACAAATAAGGTATTAAAAGTCTAATACCATCATCATATATGTATAATACAAATAAGGTATTGTCTAAAGAATCTTCAAAACAATGGACAAACTAAAACAATATTAAAAGTTTCAAATTGTTTGATAATTTCAGTACAACACTTCACTTGAACATAAATGTTTCAAAAAACTATTTAGTACTCAAACTAATTTTCAAAACTAGAATTCTCTCAAGTTTTCTGATTGATGAGATGCAACAGATGATCTTCGGCCAATTGGAGATTGTTGATCCGGAACACCAAAATTGCTCTACATACAAATTAAGAGAGTTTATAAGTTCCTATAATATTATAATTCCACATGGGTTTGCCTTCAATATCTAAACCACTACATAAAAACATTGACTTGACAACATTTTTTTGATCCTGAACAAAGGCACCAAGTGCCTAGAGAGACAACAAGCAAAACCCAGAAATCAACCTATACTTACACCAAGTTGAAACTTGAATTTCAAACTATTCCCAGATGGGTATTAATAATCCATACCCATAAAATCAAACAATTCAGAAGAACCCAAAAAAACAAATCTTAACAATTTTAAAGCAAGTAATCAGGTTTGGTTTCACCTAATTACTCATTACTAGCAGCATATAAGTTGAAGTAAAATGTCAATCCCACTTCCATAACCAAACAATTAATGTATAACTTAAAAACATTTCGAAAACTCATTAAAAATTAATACCTGTGGAAAATGTTGTGCGTTTTGTTGAAGAAATTGTGTCATATTTGCCACTTGTGCCTTTAAAGAATCCAATTTAGTCTTCATTTCTTGGTACTTTGGGTCTTCTTCCACCAATCAAATTTGAAGTCCCGTAATTTTTGTCTTGGTATTTCAACCAGATGGGGTTGGTCCAAATCCCAATCCACAGACACGACCGGAGTGCTCTGGACCCTTCACCTAACTATAAACATCATTTGGTGCCCATGCAATACTTCCAAAACTGGAGGTGCAATCCAGTTGACTTGAAGGGTCGCTCATCAGCTCATTCATTCTTTGCTAATATTCATAATTTAACAGAATAATATATTAGAGACTAGCAATTTGTTAATAGATTTGAGAAGATACATGTAAAGTCTAGATGATACTTACAATATTTTTAGCCACATCATCATTGATTGGAGTCCCATCTTTATGGGTATAGAATTTCTCATATAGCTTTGCACGCTCTATTGGAACGTTAACCCCACGTTCTTCTTTCTACATTATGATCATATAGCTCTGCACGCTCTCTTGCACAAGTCAAAACCTGTTCACATGGCTAATGATAAAAGAAAAGGGGACCAATGTTGCCATTGGCTTTGAAAATAAGTGTATAGACTATAGACCTGTTATATTTGGCATATGTTTAATCTAATGAATCTACCTAAAATGGATTGCCATTTGAAGCAAAGCGCTCATTTAAATCATTAACCATGTATTGAGATGTTAACTTTTGAACTCTTGTCTCTGACCAAAAATAAAACTCTTGAAATTTGGTCTCATTGTAAAGACTTGTCCCTTTGAATTCAGCCCATATATGATAACAATATAGCACTTAAAAACTAGAATGCTGGAACTGAGAATTTGTATGACTAATTCGAGGTAGCCAGGCCTCCAAGGGAAGAAAGGTAGTGCCTTAACCTACAAAGGCCAAGATGGCCTAAAAAGTTGGCTAACTAACTACCAACTAGGCAGTAGCTAACTAATAGCCCTCTAACTAACTAGTATTTACACCAAAATATGAAGCTCCATATTTCACCAATACTAAATCCCAAATTAACAAAGACTACGGCACATTAAGCTTAGAATGACAATCATAGAGAATAATATACAATGTTTGAGCATAATAGATAAAGGCGGGAATTGAAACATACCCCATTGATAAAGGACAGAAAGTGTAATTTGCCCAACAAAAAAAAAATTAATATAATTAAGATGCTTTGTTTTCTTTTCCTTTTTATTTTTTTTTTTTAAGTAATTTCTTTATGAAAGTTCAAGTATGAAAGTTTAAGTAATTTGATAAAGCCCATCTAATTATGAAAGTTCAAGTAATTTGCAAACTAGAAAAGTTTGATGATAATTGCTCACTGCTCAGTGCTGTTTAGCTAGATGAATTTACAAATTTGCACAAATGTATTTGCCTT
>BKZX01028635.1:0-14805 GCA_014362285.1 Fagus crenata
TGACCCTGCACTAATGTGTCTGTCTGGTAGAAAGAAGAAGATGGCCTCAGGAAGAGTAGCAAACATAAGAAATGGAGGATGAGTACTTTTAGTGCTTTGCTTGCCATAACAAACAAACAATCTTTGATTTTTTGGTTGGTGAGGCGGAAGGTAGAGAAAATCCCTGGTGGATGATGTAATGCAAGACTGAGATCAACCAACTTTTGTCTTGGAAGAAATTAATAAAGAGCTCGGGAGAGGGAGTTGTCCAAAGACAGGAATGACAAAAGGCGTCAGAGGAGGAAGGAAATGAGGAAGGCGTTAGAGGAGGAAGGAAATGAGGAGGATCTTTATTATATATGTATGGGAGGTCATTTTACTTGTTGCAACAGAAAGAGTCGATGGAGGAGCCAAAATAAGAGAAATGCTAGACAGAGCAATCTACAATTACAAGTGACAAATGAAGTACCTATGCATTTGGTGGCATCCGAATCTTACATGTATATATTACTGAGGAGGATACAAACTACAACAAGTCAAGAAATGCCTTAAATGTGGAGCGGAGAAAACGTTGCCTGGATCCAGTCCTTAAATGCATTACGTCATATCTTTTCCTATCATTGTAATTAGCACGTATGGACTATGTCAACTTGGTTCGGTAAAGGTGGTCCAGCAAATGATACATAGGCATAGAGATATTTTTTATTTTTTGTTAATTTTTAATTAGATTTTGAAAAGTATGGAGCAATAAGTTGCAATGAAAATCTTGTCTTGGTCGTTAGGGACCAATTTGCATAAATGGTTGAAAAGTATAAAGCAAGAAGTTGGAATGAAAATCTTGTCTTGGTCGTTAGGGACCAATTTGCATAAATGGTTGAAAAGTATAAAGCAAGAAGTTGCAATGAAAATCTAGTCTTGGTTGTTAGGAACCAATTTGCATATAAATGGTTGAAAAGTATAGGCTGCCCACCCGAACTGGTCACCTGCCGCCATTAAATCTGCCCTCATGACCACAGGTGAAGTAACAAACTTGATTTCTAGAACATAACTATGTTCAAGAATGTTAAATTTATTACAAAATGTTTGTTTTAAGGTTAGGGATTTAAAATGGTTTTATTTTTTGGTTAATTAAATTAGTTAGTTAAATGAGAAATATTGTTATTAATTTAAAGAACAGTGAAGAATATTTCTTTTTAAAAAGAATATTTCATAATTAAATTGACACCGTTACTCAAACTTGGTCAAAAGAGGGCGGAGTGTCTATTATTTTCAAAAAAATGGAGCGGAGTGTCAATTTTCAAAACTAGGGTGTGCCGAGTGTAGTTTTGCTAAAACAAGGGGGTATCAGTATAATTTACCATTTTCTTTTTGTCGGTTTAAAACTCAGAAACAACTGTCTTTGAAAAAGTTTGGTATTAATTACATTATATGATTGAAAAGAATAGAGTGGTCATTAGGGGCCAAATGCATATAGATCATGGATCACAAAGTCTCCCAAACGCTAACACCTATATAAAATGTCTTGACAAATGTGTATTGCGAAGAAAGGTAGATATATCAAGAATTTTAGTGTGCAATCAAATGTCCAATAAAGGAGTGTCTTTTGATGAAAACTAGTCATAAACCCGCGCTATGCGCGAAATATGTAATGATTTTGTTATAAATGATATAACCTAAGAATGGATACCATTCTCTTTCTCCTATTATCTCTTATGAAAACATAACTTAGAAATGTTATTTTGCAGCTATCACTAATATAAGATGAAAAAACACCACATAAATGGGTTAGAGAGAGAGAGAGAGAGAAAGGATCCAAAACATTTTTCAAGGTAGAATTAGAATATTCATGATAAAGAATCGAAAATAAATAGTCATGATAGAATTAGAATCAGACAGAGAACCAAAATTAAATATTCATGATAGCATTCAAATTAATTTTTAATGGAATAGTGAACAAAAAAAATATTCCTACCAACCTTATTTTCACCATCCTCGAAATTTTATTTGTCAAGTTGGTTTTTTGCAGTGTAACACATCCTTATATATAGAAAAGCGCATTTATCATAATGAATTTAATGAAAAATAATGATTGGTATAAAACTTCCAAATGTGGGTAACATAACGGGAAAATAGAGGTGGAGTAATTAAGAGTAAATAAATGTGTGCCACTTTTTAAATTCCAAATGTGGCTGACATAAATGAAAATTAAAAACCAATGATGACTATAGACTTTACAAATTCCAAATATGTGTGTTATAACGGAAAATAATTTAATGAAATACATTGATGGCTTTAAATTGTTTTTAAATGAGAGTGATATTACCAAATAAAAGATAATGATGGCTCTTCACCTCCAAAGGGGGTGGCAATATTGGTTTGCAAGAGGAAAAATATGGGTGATATGACATACAATGATGTGGCTTCATGTATAGCCTTGACTATTACTATTAGATATTGTACATAGATATTTCCTTAAATTGACGTTTCAAATTATTTGATTAATCAAATTTCAATTAAATGTGGGTATTAAAAGATAGATATAAATATGGGTGGCATAAAAGGAATATATTCTTAAATGGACATTTTAAATTATTTGACTAATGAAATTTCAACTGAATGTGAGTATTAATAGATAGATATAAATGGGGGAGGGAATATTTAAAAAAAAAATTGAATAAGAAAATAACATATTGATTGAAAAGGGAAATAGAATGCTAACTGACATGGTTTTTTATGAGAATAGAAAGTCTGATGTGACATGTCTTAAGAGAAACCTGAGGCCTTATCTATTAGTTTATATAATAGAAAAATAATGATTGGTATAAAACTTTCAAATGTGGGCAACATAACCAGAAAATAGAGGTGGAGTAATTAAGAGTAAATAAATGCGTGCTACTTTTTAAATTCCAAATTTGACTAACATAAATGAAAATTAAAAACCAATGATGACTATAGACTTTACAAATTCCAAATATGTGTGCTATAATGGAAAATGATTTAATGAAATACATTGATGGCTTTAAATTTTTTTTAAAATGAGAGTGACATTACCGAATAAGAAATAATGATGGCTCTTCACCTCTAAAGTAGGTGGCAATATTGGTTTGCAAGAGGAAAAATACGGATGATATGACATACAATGATGTGACTTCATGTATAGCCTTGACTATTACCATTAGATATTGTACATAGATATTTTCTTAAATTGACATTACAAATTATTTGACTAATCAAATTTCAACTGAATGTAGGTATTAAAAGATAGATATAAATATGTGTTGCATAAAAGGAATATATTCTCAAATGGACGTTTTAAATTATTTAACTAATCAAATTTTAACTGAATGTGAGTATTAATAGATAGATATATATGAGGGCGGGAATATTTAAAAAAAAAATTGAAAAAGAAAATAACATATTGATTGAAAAGGGAAATAGAATGCTAGCTGACGTGGTTTTTTATGGGAATAGAAAGTCTGACGTGATATGTCTTAAGAGAAAGTTGAGGCCTTATTTCTTAGTTTATATAATAGAAAAACAATGATTGGTATAAAACTTCCAAATGTGGGTAACATAACTAGAAAATAGAGGTGGTGTAATTAAGAGTAAATAAATACGTGCTACTTTTTAAATTCCAAATGTGGCTGACTTAAATGAAAATTAAAAACCAATGATGATTATATACTTTACAAATTCCAAATATGTGTGCTATAATGGAAAATGATTTAATGAAATACATTAATAGCTTCAAAAAAAATTTAAAATGAGAGTAACATTACCTAATAAGAAATAATGATGGCTCTTCACCTCTAAAGTGGGTGGCAATATTGGTTTGTAAGAGGAAAAATGCGGGTGATATGATATACAATGATGTGGCTTCATCTATAGTCTTGACTCTATTAGATATTGTACATAGATATTTCCTTAAATTGATGTTTCAAATTATTGGACTAATTAAATTTCAACTAAATGTGCATATTAAAAGATGGATATAAATATGGGTGGCATAAAAGGAATATATTCTCAAATGGACGTTTTAAATTATTTAACTAATCAAATTTCAACGGAATGTGAGTATTGATAGATAGATATAAATGGGGAGGGAATATTTAAAAAAAAAAAATTGAAAAAGAAAATAGCATATTGATTGGAAAGGGAAATAGAATGCTAGCTGACGTGGTTTTTTATGAGAATAGAAAGTTTGATGTGATATGTCTTAAGAGAAAGCTGAGGCCTTATCTATTAGTTTATATAATAAAAAAATAGTGATTAGTATAAAACTTCCAAATGTGGGTAACATAACCGGAAAATAAAGGTGGAGTAATTAAGAGTAAATAAATACGTGCTACTTTTTAAATTCCAAATGTGGCCGACATTAATAAAAATTAAAAACCAATGATGACTATAGACTTTACAAATTACAAATATGTGTGCTATAACGGAAAATGATTTAGTGAAATACATTGATGGCTTTAATTTTTTTTTTTTTCAATGAGGGTAACATTGCCGAATAAGAAATAATGATAGCTCTTCACCTCTAAAGTGGGTGGCAATAATGGTTTGCAAGAGGAAAAATATGGGTAATATGACATACAATGATGGGGCTTCATGTATAGCCTTGACTATTAGATATTGTATATAGATATTTCTTTAAATTGACGTTTCAAATTGTTTGACTAATCAAATTTCAACTGAATATGGGTATTAATAGATAGATATAAATATGGATGACATAAAAGGAATATATTCTCAAATGGACGTTTTAAATTATTTGACTAATCAAATTTCAATTGAATGTGAGTATTAATAGATAAATATAAATGGGGGATGGAAATATTTTTAAAAAAAAATTGAAAAAGAAAATAGCATGTTGATTGAAAAGGGAAATAGATTGCTGACTTGGTTTTTTATGAGAATAGAAAGTTTGATGCAACATGTCTTAAGAGAAAGCTAAGGCCTCATCTATTAGTTTATAGTAGACTATAACCCGCGCAATGCGCAGCTCTTTTTCATTATTTTTCTATAAATAAGTTCCTAACAAAGCAGCTAAACTAAGTAGAATGAAGAAATAATAACAATAATGAAAAGGAAATTTTTTTTAAAAAAAAAAAGAGTGCAAAATAGAAAATGTAAATAATTTTTCTTGACGTTTAATAAAATGACATAAAATGTTGATCTGTGTTTGATTTGTGGGTAGATCTACTTGCTTGACATAGTAACTTGACTTGTAATTGACCTATATCTTTTTTCCTTAAACAAAAAATCTAAATGCTTGCTTTCAAGCATCCTGAATTCTGTAGATATGGGATAATTTTCTTTTGCCAGTAGTTATTGCTGAATATTGCTGATTGATTAGGAGACTTGGACTAATGGGTCAGGTATTCTTTTAATCAAAAAAATCTAATAGACCCCTATTATTGATTTTTTTAAAGGGTAAATTGCACTTTTTTCCCATTAAATATAAGGCAGTTATAAAGTTCCCATTTAGTTTAATCTGAAACTTTTCATAATAAGCATTTTGCTTTATCCGTTACTATTTTTCATCAATTCAATTAATAATATTGTCTTCTAGATCTACTTGCTTGACATAATAACTTGACTTGTAATTAACTTATATCTTTTTCCTTTCTACAAAAAATCTAAATGGTTGCTTTCAAGCATCTTGAATTCCGTAGATATGGGATAATTTTCTTTTGCCAGTAGTTATCTCCGAAAATTGCTGATTGACTGGGAGACTTGGACTAATGGGTCAAGTATTCTTTTAATTAAAAAATCTAATGGACTCCTATTATTGATTTTTTAAAGGGTAAGTTGCACTTTTTTCCAATTAACTTTAAGGCAGTTATAAAGTTCCCATTTAGTTTAATCCGTAACTTTTCATAAAAAGCATTTTGCTTTATCCGTTACTATTTTTCATCAATTCAATTAATAATATTGTCTTCTAAACCTACTTGCTTGACATAGTAACTTGACTTGTAATTGACTTATATCTTTTTTCCTTCTACAAAAAATCAAAATGGTTGCTCTCAAGCATCTTGAACTAACTGGAACCCATTAAGGAGAGTTTTTAAAAAAACATTAATTACACCTACATAGTTATAATCTTAAAAAAAAAAAAAAAAAAAAAAAAAAAAAAAAAAAAAAATCCGATAAATTAGTGTGTATCGACTTAGTGATTATTCAGTAGTCCTAAACTATAAATAAATGCGTACTCACCCTCTCATGTAAATATGAGTCTCACTAATTAAAATTACGATGGGACCCACCATTCTGTGAGAGAGGGGGACTACGCATATATTTATAGTCCGGGACTACTGAATAATTTTCTGTATCGACTAATTAGCCTTTGCAATGTTATTTTCAAATTAATGTCAAAATTACTTGCAAATCAATTTAAAAAAAATTCTTCATATTTAAAAATCAAAGTGCATTTGTCTAAGGAAGATGGATCAGTGATAATGTGCTAGTTGCTTTTTGGGACTTTACACCACATGAAAAATAGGTGTAAGGGTAAAAGAAGGCATATGGCTTTGAATTTAGACACTAACAAGGTTTTATTTATTTATTAATTTTTTTTATAAAAACATTAGGTTTATGATAGGGTAGAATAGAGTTTACTTGAAATAATTATGAGACAAATGGGATATAACATGATAGATGGGCATCACTTTTAATGGAATCACAAAACTTACAAAACAAGGTAGAGTTGGTCAAAAGGTTTTTTGATGCCTAAGCCAGAAAGGATGTCTCCATTTTCCTTTTGTAAATTCACTTTCAGAAAATTGTTTTTGTAAAACATGAGCGTACTTTTTGCATGCCAAAAAGAGTAGAATGTGACCTCCAGCCAGGCCTAAAGTTTGGATTGGGCTCAAGATCAAATCCGGATGAGTATTTGGGCCAAGGTCTGGTCCTAGCCCACGGGCTCACACGAGTTGGACCCAAGGACAATTAGCTTCTAGCGGCGTGGGGAATCGCTATTTGTTTCACAACATGCATTCTCATTAAAACTACTAATTTCTTCATTAACAATTGGTCTAATAGCTTATCACTAGCTTCAATTCATTTGTTGCTCAAGAAGCATTTAAGATGCTTAACATGTGCAAATGAATAAAAAAAATCTAAGTTTCAAAGAAGATTGATATGACATACTTGAGTAAAGGAGTACTACTATATTCATGGGTACTAAATTTACAGATAAGCATGTTAAGTATAGAATATGAAGTAGAATACAAATGATAGAATGATCCTTTATTGAGTCTCTAACCGTGTAATAGTTATCTCATTGGTTGAAGATAATTGTTGTTTGCTAGATGAGGAAGTTGCATTAAGTGAATCTTTTCCTATAAGGAAGCAGGGTTCTTTAGGCTCAGACAATAAACCCTCACTGCCTAACATCATAACCATAGAAGACATGTTGGGCCTATCCTTAGGATGTTGTTGCACTTGCACACATAAGAGACTAACATGGATGTAGCAGAAGATCTTCGGTACAGTGAAAGAATCCTCTAAGTACATATCAATAAGTTCCAACCACCTTATTTGTGTTTCCTTTAGTCTGATTTCTATCAAAGATTCTAGCCAAGCCAAAATCAGAAATTTTTGGGTTCATCACTATCAAGTAACACATAACTTTCTTTTAAATCTCTATGTATAATCCTCAACCTAGAATCTTCATGAAGATTGATGATGTCAAAAATCAGTGGGTCCCTTCCTTCACCTCAGCTTAACTCTTGGAAGATCTGCAACCACAGTCAACAAGTCAAAGAGGACACCAGAGGAGATCCGACATAGGTTCCTCCGACGGTCAAGTCAGTGATCGGAGTAAAAAGATCAGAGAGTTTCTAACAAAATGTATGTAAAGAGTAGATAGTGAGAAAGAATGTTGTACCTTTGATGTTGATGGGGGGTTCCTTTTATAGGGGTTTGCAATAAGTTGACCGTTTTAGGAGGTTTGAATGCTGCCCTTGATTCTTGCCCGTAGTTAATGGGATTTTAAATCAAATCGTAACGTTTTCGGTAATTATTAGGGACAACTGGTCTGAGGACAGCTGGTGTAATGTTCCCGTGACTTGCGTGTTCGTCATGGGTTACTTCCGGACGATCGTCAGTGTATGGACGATCGTCATATGTGGTGTCAGGGGTATGAGTCATCTAGGTGGGTTATTTTTGGTGTTATCAGATGCCCCCTCAGTCCTTTAAGTGAGTTGGTTAGGACGACTCACTTAATGGGATGATGATGGGGAGTTTAGGATGACTCATTTATAATGATAGACGATGAGGGGTTTTTGGTCAGGACGGTTCATTAAATGGGGTTTTAATGACTCAGAGTGCGGTTGTACTTCAGTCTTCTCACTTCGTGTGACTGAGGCGGGTTTAATGATAGGAGGCGACGTTTTGGTGACAATTTTTTCCACGTGTCAGCGCGTCAGTGGGGGGGGGGGTTATGGAACGACGTGACTCTTCGATCGCCTAACGGCGGTTTTTTGGATTTTTGAATGTTTAAAGTTGGTTTTCTTGCTTATTTGCCTCATTTCACATTTCATTCGTTTTCTCATTTCCCCTTTTCTCTAAAGCGTGGTTTTCTCCTCCTTCTCCGGCGATATTCTACTCTTGCGCTAGGATTCCGGTGAGCTTTTCCTTTCCGATCTTCGTTTGTTTTTTCCTCTTTTTCATAAGGCACTGGATTCTCTTAGTGTATTGTTTAGGAATTTCTTTGTTGGCATGTGTCGATTTTTCGAGAGCGGTTTAGGGTCCCTTCCATTAGGTGATTAACTTCCCCCCACTAGCGTGCTCCACCGCCTATCGGTGGAGCTTTATTCTATTTCGTATCCGACGTTGAGTACTTGGGGGGTATTGCGGCGTTCTATGGCGACTAGTGGCTCCAATTGATTGGCGGTCTTGTCTGAGGAGCTTCCTGAGGGCTTGTCGTTGTCAAGAAGGGAGGGCGAGAGGACTTCGTCTGAAGCCACCACTTCGGCTCGAGCGATGTCTCGGCTGCCGGTGGTGCCCAAGCGTTGGGCTGTTTACTCTTATTTTTCAAAGTTTACTGATGTCGAGTCCTTAAGGAGGATTGGGTCTAGGTATCAGGTTCCCGAGGACGTTGTCCTGAGGATTCCAAACTCAGACGAACGGGCATGTTCACACATTGAAGACGTCGCCCTTTATGAGTCAACGTTGATGGCTGGTCTTCGTTTCCCCGTCCAACCTTTTATTAGAGAGTTGCTGGATTTTCTTTCTTTAGCCCCCGGCCAAGTTGCCCCAAACGGATGGATGGTGATTATCTCTTCCATGGTGATGTGGAAGGAGTGTAGTGATGGTTTGGACGACATCACTATGGAAGAGTTTTTATATTGTTTTAGCCGAGTCAGATAGTCGCTTCCCCTAGCTTCTGGACTTTTAGGAATTGGAACAACCTGGTGAAGTTAGTGGAGGGGTTACCATCGTCCAATCGGGGTTGGAAGGATGGTTATTTTTTTGTTTGTGGGCACAATTGGGAGAAGCTCCTCGAGGAAGGTGACGACTTCATTCCAATCCGGAGGACGTAGGGTGTTCCTTCGTCATTTGGTGTGTGTGTGTGTATCTCATTTTGGCTTTACTTTTTATTTGTTTGCGTGACTTTCTTTTGACCAATTGCAATTTGTTTTTATGTAGCTTTAACTCATCCAACCCTCACCTCGGTCTGGAAGGATTGCATTCTAAGGGCCCACAGTCTTGTTAACCGTCAATATACGCACTACATTTAGCCGGAGTTGCTATTTCGTCACTCGTTTGGTCCTGAAACTAATGCCGCCGTCCTTTCTCTTATTCAGACCAACGAGAAGAGTAAGGGTTTTTGCCTCCTTGTTCTTTAGGTTGGGTAATTGTTTCCTTGTTTATTTTTTTTCTGTCTTTTGTAAGGATAGCTATTATGAAGATAAACAAGAGCAAACTTAAGAATATGGTTGAGAAGGGGGTCCCAGCGGCGCCTATCAATGTGAAAAGGAAGAGGACGGACGATGGTCAATCATCGGTCCCCCCTGAGCTGAGCGGGCCTCCTTCGAAGATAGCGCCTACCATCCAAGTGTCTCAATCCCTCCCGTCGCCTCCTCCCGTCATTTAGATTCTAGACGAGGAGATTGCCATTGTCCAAACTACTGACGACGGTCCGACTATTTGCTGGAGCCATGGTCTGGCGGCAAAAAGAGCGAAGGCTGCAATAATAGAGCTCGATTTTCAAGAGTATGCCCACGCTCGGACTGAGAACATCTCAAAGCTGATGGTCCATTCTGTGATGAGGGTAAGTGAAATGATAATTCCCTTTCTTTTTTTTTTTACCTATCATCCATTTGTTCATTTTCAGTCTCTGAATGAGGCGATGGTGATCAGCCATCGTTGCGTTTTTGTGGAGGACTACTTAATTCGTCTAAAGCAGAGGTTGGCTGAGTCTGAGGCCTCTGAGAAAAGTTTGAAACAGGCGGTATTCGAGCTAAATATGGAGAGGAAGGATCTGATTGCTGCGGTCTAGGCGGTTAAGGTGGACTTGATTGCCAAAGAAGGGGACGCGAAGGCTGTTGTGGAGGCTCGTGATAAGGCGCAGAAGGAGTTAAAGCATTTGATAGGCCAGGTGGAAGGTGCCAGGGCGGCCGCGGTGTCCAATTTTTTCTATTTCTAACATAATTTCATGCTTACTACTAATTAGGGTTTTCCTAATAGTCTCCTAGCAACCCTAAGAATTTTTTATATAGTATTTATATAGCGCTTGTAGCCTCCAATGCATGAAACTTTTGATTAATAATATTTTAGAAAGAGTTTTCTCTTCTATTCTTCTCTATTCCTAGTGGATTCTAGGGTTTCTCGTGGATTTGATACCAAGGGAGAATGTTGTTTTCTTCTCCTTAGTATTTCGCTGTGTTATTAAGGTCAATATCGGGTTTCACTTAATTTATTGGTTAAATGATGGTATAATCTAATGGTTTGCTAACAGAATGTTAAGGAAATGAGGTATATGTAAGGATACATATATAAGTAATTATTTAGTACTCCTGAAATATAGTGACCATGATGAGACCTACAGTTTATGTGAGAGAAATGTGTATGATAAGTGTTTTTATGCATGTTAAGACATAAGACTTTTGACATGACACTCATAGCGATATATATATATATATATAACTTTGGGTGTCTGGGTTAACGTTCCGTAGATACGCGCATCTCAACTAATTCCAAGGGGACGCGCAACACCCTACTAGTACGTGTACCACAATAGATGCAAGATTTTGGCTTGGGTAGGTGGTCTTGAGGGGGCTCGAACTAGTGACCATTGGTGAGCACACCCAAGACCAGACTAGTTGAGCTGCTGCTCTAGGTTACACTCATAGCAATATTTGATTAGCTTATAGTGTCCCATTGTATTCGTGGATAAGGATTTATCAATCATTTCAATTAATAATATTGTCTTCTAGATCTACTTGCTTGACATAGTAACTTGACTTGTAACTGACCTATATCTTTTTTCCTTAAACAAAAAATCTAAATGCTTGCTTTCAAGCATCTTGAATCCTGTAGATATGGGATAATTTTCTTTTGCCAGTAGTTATTGCTGAATATTGCTGATTGATTAGGAGACTTGGACTAATGGGTCAGGTATTCTTTTAATCAAAAAAATCTAATAGACCCCTATTATTGATTTTTTTAAAAGGGTAAATTGCACTTTTCTCCCATTAAATATAAGGCAGTTATAAAGTTCCCATTTAGTTTAATCTGAAACTTTTCATAATAAGCATTTTACTTTATCCGTTACTATGTTTCATCAATTCAATTAATAATATTGTCTTCTAGATCTACTTGCTTGACATAGTAACTTGACTTGTAATTAACTTATATCTTTTTCCTTTCTACAAAAAATCTAAATGGTTGCTTTCAAGCATCTTGAATTCTGTAGATATGTGATAATTTTCTTTTGCCAGTAGTTATCTCCGAAAATTGCTGATTGACTGGGAGACTTGGACTAATGGGTCAAGTATTCTTTTAATTAAAAAATCTAATGGACTCCTATTATTGATTTTTTTAAAGGGTAAGTTGCACTTTTTCCAATTAACTTTAAGGCAGTTATAAAGTTCCCATTTAGTTTAATCCGTAACTTTTCATAAAAAGCATTTTGCTTTATCCGTTACTATTTTTCATCAATTCAATTAATAATATTGTCTTCTAAACCTACTTGCTTGACATAGTAACTTGACTTGTAATTGACTTATATCTTTTTTCCTTCTACAAAAAATCTAAATGGTTGCTCTCAAGCATCTTGAATTCTTTAGATATGAGATAATTTTCTTTTGCTAATAGTTATCGTTGGATATTGCTGATTGATTGGGAGACTTGGACTAATGTGTTAGGTATTCTTTTAATAAAAAAAAATCTAATGGACCCCTCTTATTGATTTTTTTAAAGGGTAAGTTGTACTTTTTTCCCATTAACTTTTAGGCAGTTATAAAGTTCCCATTTAGTTTAATCTGTAACTTTTCATAATAAGCATTTTGCTTTATCCGTTACTATTTTTCATCAATTTAACAGAAAATTATATTATTTCAAAGAATTTAAATAGTCCAAAACATTGTTTTGATAAAAATGACGAAAAATAGTCTTTGGGAATAATTAATTTGTGTCCTTTAAATTGATGGAAAATAGTAACAAATGGGACAAAGTGTTTATTATACAAAGTTACACTAATGGAAAACTTACGAGTAGAAAAGTTCAATTTACCTTTTAGTTGACTTTTTGCTAATGGACGACTTTGAAAATTAGTCTCCTCCCCTCCTTTCTCCGTCTCTCTTTTTGTATGACTATCGATGGGAGTAGTTGAATGTTAGAAGTGAAATTTCAAAGTGGCTATTATTTTTCTCTTTTTGCCTATCCATATCGGAAGTGGTTAAGGTGAAAGATCAAAGATGTGATTGAGAGAAAAAAAGGGGGCTATGCGTGTAGCCGTGTAGGAGTGGAGAAAATAAGACCAAACCAAAAGGAAAGGACAAATTAACCCCAACACAGCTCTAGCATGTAATTCTTCTTTGTTAAGGAGATGCTAAAAAGCAAGATCAAGAATCTATAATCTGTATTTTGAAATATCTATATGCAAGGGGAATAACAAAAATGTAAAGTTGCAAATATTGGTATCATGTCAAGCATCCTAGGGTGGGAAGATTGGGTGTTGGTTTGGGGGTGTCAAGGATTCCAATTTATCTAGTTTCCCAATGTTTATCCATGGGACATGGCTAACATATAGATTGCAAGTCTACAGGGGTAATCACTCACATTAGTAGCTTTTTGCAACAAAGAAAATAAAACAAATATTAAAGCAACCTTACAGAAAATGAAGATACAATCCTCTAAGCTAAGTTGGACATCATGCCAATTTGGAACATGTCCAACAGAAGGCATGCAAGGGTGCAGATCCCACAAAGTCTAATAATGTCTTACAAGGATACACTGCAACTTTTGGGTGTCCATTTAATGTATCCTCAACACAACCTGTTTAGTTCAGCATAAGGTGCTTGATTTGGCCTATAGAAAAGGCAGTACTAGATATAGATCGAAAATATGCATCCCTAGTAATTAGATGTTACCTAACCAATTCATATATAAAGGCATACAGGCTGGACTAGAGTCAACATATCTTTCTTTTTTCTTTCTTTTTGATAATTGGACTAGAGTCAACATATATTCTAACAGAATAATACCCATCAACAACATCAGGAAAAGCACTTAATAAGTTTTAAAAATCATTCTTTAAGGCTGAAATCTCAAAACCCACCACTCCATTTTATAACAATCACTTTCTACACAAATAGTTCCCACATACATAAATACATATCAGCAAATTACATATTAAACCCTATAATTTCGAGATGTTTTTCAAATTAAAGTCTGCAATTTAAAGAGTTTCAATTAAAACCTTGAATTTTTTGATGAGGTTTAAAATTTAAATTCACTCGTGGGCCTTACAAGTTGGCTTTCTATTGGTGCTTAGTTTAATATGTAAATTTTCATAATAAGCAGTTTGCTTTATCCGTTACTATTTTTCAGCAATTTAACAGAAAATTATATTATTTCAAAGAATTTAAATGGTCCAAAACTTTTTTTTTTTTTTGGATAAAAATGATGAAAAATAGTCTTTGGGAAAAATTAATTTGTGTCCGTTAAATTGATGGAAAATAGTAACAAATGGGACAAAGTGTTTATTATACAAAGTTTATCTTTTACGTTTTAAACTAGCTAATGGAAAACTTAAGAGTAGAAAAGTACAATTTACCTTTTAGGCTCTGTTTGTTTCGCTGTAAAATACTTTCCATTGTAAAATGTTTTCGGATGAAAATGATTTCAGGGAAAATGATTTTTTTTCCGTGTTTGGTTGCATTCCGGAAAATATTTTACATTGTTGTGTGAAAGATAGAGCAGAAGGGGTGGGGGGTGAGGCGTACAATTTTGGAAAATGGTTTACAAAAAAAAAATTTATAAACCATTTTCCAAATTTTAACAAAGAATTTTCAGGTCAACGGAAATTATTTTTCGTTTGACCACTATTTTACAGCGAAACAAATACCTGCAAAATCTGAAAATTTTTTCGGAAAATATTTTACAGCAAAACAAACGGAGCCTTAGTTAACTTTTTGCTAATGGACGACTTTGAAAATTAGTCACCTACCCTCCTTTCTCCGTCTCTCTTTTTGTATGACTATTGATGGGAGTAGTTGAATGTTAGAAGTGAAATTTCAAAGTGGCTATTATTTTTCTCTTTTTGCCTATATGTATCGGAAGTGGTTAAGGTGAAAGATCAAAGATGTGATTGAGAGA